>OZ035883.1:35108418-35315418 GCA_964034835.1 Muscina levida
TAAGGATGAGGGTAAAAAACTTTATCCTGTTGTAGCTTTACTAAATACAGAATTTGGGCACGATCGTGTTGGGTGTATTGATATTATTAATCCATCTCCAAAGTGGGCGGAGTGGTACATTTGTATGGGAGGTACCAGAAGGGGCGTGTCTTGACTTCCAGATTTTTTCTCTAAAACTTTATACGCTTAGCTTTACTAAATACAGAATTTGGACACAATCGCATTGGGTGTATTGATATTATTACTCCATCTCTAAAGTGGATGGAATGGCACATTTGTATGGGAGGTACCATAAGGGGCGTGACTAGACTTCCATTTTTTTCTACAACACTTTATCTTGCTTTATCTTTACTAAATACAGAAATTGGGCACGATCGCGTTGGGCCTATTAAAAATATTAATCGATTTTTAAAGTGGGCGGTACCAGATGGGTATGGAAGGTATCAGACGGGGCGTGGCTAGATTTCCAGTTTTTTTCTCCAAGACTCTATCCTGCTATAGCTTTACTAAATAAAAAAATTGGGTACGATTGGGTTGGTTTTATTGATATTATTACTCCATCTCTAAAGTGGGCAGAAAGGTTTAATTTATATGGGAGGTACCAGAAGGGGCGTGGCTAGACTTCCAATTTTTTTTTTTTCTAAAACTTTATCCTCTTATAGCTTTAGTAAATACAGAATTTGGGTACGAAGTGGGCGGAATGATGTATTTGTATGGGAGGTAGGAGAAGGGGCGGGGCCATGTAGCCCATTTGCAATACCGTAAGTAGTTTTGGGGAAATATTAACTCGTGCAAAATTTAAAAACATTTGGTTATGTCTTTCGAAAGTTATCGTGCGCACCAGCCGGACAGCCAGCCAGACATACAGACAGACGGACCTGGCACAAACGACTTAAAAAGTCATGAATCGAATTTGGTTCAAAGATATCTAGAGTTTAAAGTGACTCCTTCTGTGTGTTACACTTTTGGTCGTATCAAATGATATATACCCTCCTACCCATTGGGTGAGGGTATAAACATATGTCAGCATATGTTTTTCCCAGTGGGGTCGTCAATAGACATACGTCCGCAGACCCATAGAGGGCTCTCGTCCTTCCTGCTAAAGGTCGTCGGTTTTATTAAATCCTATCAGCGTCTGTTCTCATAGTGAGCGGCTAATGGTTTGCGTCTGTCTCCATTGGACCGGCAGTTTTTCGCGCATAAAATGCGATCCTAATTCTCGTTCAAAGTATCGAATGCCAGTGAAGCCTGGCATAAGTTCGAACAAAAAATTAATCTTCCCCCTGTCTCCTAGTGTCTGTTTCTCATCAGTTGGGCGGCTTGGAGACAAACATCCGTTGTTTCTTTGGGGCTCTTTTATTCGCCCTTCTAAAGGTCATCGGTTCGCTACTTAAAATCCATCAACGTCCGTCCTCATACTGAGCGGTTGATGTTCTGCGTCTATTTCCAGTGGAGCGGCTGGTTTTCACGCCTGGCTGTTAGGCATAAAATGTAAACCCATAGTTCCCCGTATCCGACCAAGAGCTTCATAATCTCTGGAAACCCGACTACTACTACCCAAGGTCCTGATGGGATGTAATACCGCAAAACAACAAGGATAAAGTTGCCCGCCAACTCAGCTTCCTTAGTGCCTACATCTGAGCAAATAGTAAAGGCGAATAATAGTTCGATTCTTTTCGAAGCACCTCCCTCGGCCTCAACGGCCTTGAAATCCACTACTTCTTCCCCTAGGCACAAAACACCGCTGAACCATCCGATCCCATGGAAACTGTCAATTCTTCAATACAGTAAACCTCAACTACCCACTCGCGACTGAAAAGTGGTTAAGGTTACTGAAGCGGTGGAAGACTCCAGGAAGGCCACCATAATACGTAATAGTAACATACATTTGCAACTTAGAGAGACAAAAGGGATGGTGTTCTACGGATTCGACCCCATCTTCCTGCGTGTATACAAAAGCGACGATCGAAAGAAGCCTTCAGCTCCGACATCGGCAACGATAAAACGGCGTGTCCATTTGACAACGAGGGCGAAGAGGACGACCTCTTAGAATCTGACGACGACCCAAACATACAGTCGTCCATTTAAAATAAACTTTTCAATTATATCATCATATTTGCAATAATTCTACTATACATACCCAGGTATGTATGTTGTTGACGTAAGGATGCAATTTTGTAAGCCGGCTTTATCTTCCAAACGGGTGATCCAATCCTAACCAAACTTGGGACTATTGCGTAAAACAGTTTTGGCTAGGATATCACAAAATTCAGTTCAGAGCTACAGCGATTTGAAAACGCAAAACATACCCAGGTAAAACTTAAATTGACCTCGGAGCCAAAATAACCAAGAGACAAAATGTAGCCCTTGATTAATCATGAATATCGATATGCGCCTCGTTTCGATCGGTGGGTTCGTAGGGTGCACGGATCCGAAAACATTTGATGTCTTCAAATTGTCTTCAGACAAACTACCAAGCTGGGGGGAGAAAACATTAACTAGTTTTTTCGACCCTATCTAATGCCCACTATACAATATATACTTTTCATCCAAATCAATTGCAATTTTGTATCACAAGGTTACCAACTGAATTGTTGTTGGTCGAAGGCACTGTAATAATCACCATAATTTACCACAATTGTCGTGCCTTAGTTATACAAGTACAACACAATGGAAACATAACTTTATTACGTAATATTAAGAAATTAGCATACAAAGTCCGAAATACCCATTAAATCACTTTACACTTTGTATTACATCTTATATTGAATAGTTGAAATAGTATTTAATAATGATCTCAGGCGACCTATTTATTAACCAGTGTCCTATATTCCGCTCTAAAAGAGGCATTCATTTGACATTCCTAACATATAATTTTCCATTAATTATACAATTTTCTCTACACACACACACGCACAGAGATTTATTTCCATGTGAAAAGAGGAGCAATTAAACAAATTAAGCACATTTCGAAACGCGCAATATTTCTTGTTGAATAACCCAGTGTGTGTGTGTGTGTGTTCTGTTGTGCGAGACTCAAGTGAATAAAGTAAAAGTTATCGCATAATTGTAACCTGCTGTGTTATTGTACAACCTTGGCATGACCCTTGACTTTGTTCTGGTTTTGCTTTTCGCTTTGTAGCTCTGGCAGTGGAAATTCTTTGTAAAACGTTTATGCAACACCAAGTAAATACAAATGTCAACTTTATTTATATGCAAAATCGCAACAGCGTCGTTGACATTTCAACAAAATGTACAGGACACCCGCACTGTCATATACATGCTGGTATATTCCCACACATCCACAAAGCACACAGACACACTGTGTGAAGCCATTGCATGTGCACCAGTATATCCTTAGCAGTTTTCTACAAACTTACACATATATGTGAATGTATGTGTGTGTGTGTTTAAAGTTTACTCAAGCATGACAGGAAAAAACAACAAATAACAACTGGCAAAGTTTCACTTTTGCATACAAATCGCTCAGTGGGAATACAAAAGGGCGAGTAGTTGCATAAACAGCTGCTGGAATGTATTGTAGAAAAATGAAAAGCATTTTATCTTAACGCTTCATAAAGGCATTAACTCGCACCACATAGCAGCAAATGGTCAAAGGCAGGTTATATCTAGCACAGGACGAGTTGAATAAACGTTTGCCTGGTCCCCTTGTTGTAGAATATGCAGTCCTTTGTATGTTATGGATTTATTTTTGTAATGTAGCAATGTGTTTGGGTATCTAGCGTCTTTTACATTCACATTAATTTACATTAACCGTAATTTACAATGACAATTTAAGTGCCGAACACTATACCACAAGTAAAATTACACCAATCCTTAAACACACAATGATATCCTTAAAACAAACTCACAACACTCTAACTCTGTGTATCACTCTGTCGCTCTGTATCTCCTTGCACTCTTAACATTTTCAGTTTATATTTATATTTAACTGTTCTGCAAGAAAACAGAGAAGTAAATCTCAAATCTTTTCCGACATTTTTCATGGTTATTACACACACACACACACACACACACGTACACACACACGTACACCAACTCGAGTTACAGGCAACAAAAAGCTTGCTTGAAAGGACCCCGTTACGGTGTATAGTTGTTTCTAAACGTAAGTGTGTGTGTGTGTTGGTGTTGATGTTGATGTTACTAACGCTACGAGTGAATGGGCTTGTATTAGTGTGAGTGGTTAGCATCACATTTCGTAAATCGTTTTTCTACTTTATTTCTATTTTTCAAGTACTCTCAACTACACTAAAAGTATACTCACCCACTTTCTCAAATATCGTCCTGTCGTCCCTGAAACCCAGTTTGCGCTACTATATGCTCGCATAAAACTAAAAGACATTTCACTCTATTCCATTTTAACGATTTTTACTTTGGTGTGAAACCAAAGAAGTTTATAGTGGCAAAAGAAACGTTTTTAGTTTTGCAGCACCGTTATGGTCATGATGGGTATTTCTTGTTACGTATTGCTATGTACCAGCTAAGTTGTCCAGCTCATGTTACTAGCGCTGGCACTTACACAGTTGACGTCGCAGCTTTTCTTATTGTGAAGTAATCTAAAATTAAACCAAAAAGGTGATTACAATACCTTGTAAAAGAAATGTATTCACCTAAACTGAGCATTTCCTCTGGACATTAAAGTCGTCTCTGTATTAATTAGAATTTAAATTATATAATTATGGTGGACACGGACAGAATTATGAATATTTCAGAAATAAGGAATGACATTTTTAGAATATCAAATAGTGAATAAATCAAAGAAAAAGTCTAGTTTTAACATGGAATTGAGATACTGATTAGGGTGTTCCTTATATTGGATTTTTGGAAATTTCGTTAAAAAAAGGTATTAGTAGCGAAGTTGGACATCAAGGTCCACCCACCAATTACAAAATTACGAATATGTTGTGCGAAAATTCGCATCGATAGTTAGACGTTAGAGAGTAATTTCTGGGATACCGAAAGTACTTTGTATACAAAAAAAGTTACAATTTTCTGGAAGGGTAATAAAGGGTAACACAAGCACATAGGAATATAAATTTCTCATTTAAAATATAACACTAGTTGAACTAGTAGTCTTCGTCCTGCCTTCGTCCTTAATAACGATTGGTCCATTATTTTGAAGAGTGCCACTCCTACTATTCCGTCCAATTCTAGTGATCAACACATTACGGACATAACTGACGAAGAAAATTTTAAAAAATTTTAAGGTTCCTATTATGGTACCGTGAAATAACTCCCAAATGAAATAACTCCCAAAAAAAAAATGAAATAACTCCCAACAGAAAATTCAAAATTTTCCATGTAAATTGGGAATTGTTTCATTATGAAATAACTTCCAATGAATTGGGATTTATTTCATAATTTTTTGTTGGGTGTTATTTCATAATGAAAATACTCCCAATTATTGTAACCCCCAACATAATTATGTTAGGAGTTATTTCATTTTTCGACAGTAGTAAGAAGTTATTTCATTCCTCTTGGAACTTATTTCATTTTGAGAAGCAAAACTGTCGTTGGGATTTGCTTCATTTCGTTAGGAGTTATTTCCTTGTACAGAAAAAACGCATTTATGTAAATTTTTATATTTGTATAAGGGATACTAAAAACAATTGTAGTTGAACCGCTTGGATGCTTTAAACAGCTACTTTTGATGCATATTGGATGTTATGAAAAGTATGGCGGCGCGCTTATTATAAATAATAAAAATTTTATAATTGGAAGTTTTTTCATTTTGATTGGGACTTATTTCATTGAGAATTATTTCTCAATTGCGTATTGGGAGTTAGTTAATTTTTTTGGAACTTATTTCATTGGGAGATATTTCATTTTTTTAGAAATGAAAATTTATTTTTATACTTATCTCCCAATTATTGGGACTTATTTCATTTCTCTCCTTGGGGGTTATTTCATTTTTTACAGTTGGGGTTTAATTCATTTTTATTGGGACTTGTTTCATTGGGACTTATTTCATGGGAGTTATTTCATTTGGGAGTTATTTCACGGTACCTCCTATTATTATACTTGTCGTGATAAAATCTTAAAAAATTAATTTTCCTTTACTTCTCTCATTGTTGTAAATTAACTTTTAAGATTCACAACAAAACGGCACCTACTTGTTTATCCACGAATGCGAGCGGCACTGTTTGGGAAGCTTTTATTAGACATGCCGATTATATCGACACTGATACTGCGAAGTTGCTGTCGACAACATCGAAGAGGACACACGACTTTTGTGCGGGTTCGACTCCCTGCTCCAGTCATATAAATTTGTCTTTCATTGCCGGCCCCCTCAATGTTGTCGGCAACAACTTTGCAGTAAAAGTGTCAAGTCAATCGACATGTCCATTAAAAAGCTTCTCAAACAGTGCCGTCTGCATTCGTCGATACACAAGTAGTTGCCGTTAGTTTTGAATCTAAAAATAGAAGGCGTGTTTATTCACAACAACGCGAGAAGCTTTCCCATAACTCATTCATGGGGTGTGAAGGGAAATTAAGATTTTTTCGTAACACTGATCTTAAAAGAATCCATAGCAAATTTAATGCCAAATTTCATTATAGTTATACGTCAAAGATATTGATATTTAAACGCGCGCACTTATTTAACTAAACCTGCAATTTTTGGCTTAATCACATATATTGCAGTTAACATCTTCTTCTTATTCCATCAGTAACTGCACGTAGGAAAGAACTTCAAGCGCTACGGTCATTTGCGCTCCGTGGATTATTCATCACACCAAGGGTAGATAACAGTTGTTTCACACGATACAACCATCGAAATTTTGGTCTACCCTTCCTGCGCAGAATATCAAATTTAATGCCGAAGACTTTTCGAGCTGGAACAAAAGTCGTCTATTGATTTGTACAACGTGTTCAAGACAGCGCATCCGGTCTATTTGAACGCGCTTGACTACGTTGGTGTCGTTGTACGGCTTATATAGCTCATTCGACGTCGTTACTCGCCATTAAGGATGATGGGTTCAAAGAAGTATTTTTCTTTTCAAGAATCCCAGAAGTGATTGAACTGCTTATGTCATTACCCAGGATTCTGCGATGTTAAGCGAGACACGTAGGTTCAGCGTCTGATACAGTTGGATCATTGTTCTTCGAGAGAGAGCTTTGTCATAAAATCGCTTGCATAGCGCATAGAAGTAGTGACTTGCGATCAATACTCGTCTTTTGATTTCCAGGCTGACATTATTATTATTATTTACGGCGGTGCCAAGGTAAACAAAATCATCTCCAACGAGTAGACTCTTTGTTCATTGAAACAAATTACTTGGGTATGACCTCACTTATCACCAGACCCACTTCTGCCGACTGATTTTTATGTTTGAAACGGGTAGCAGTAACATGACGCAATCCACGTCCAATGATGTCTATTTCGCATGATCATCCACATCACGATCTTAAAGAGAACGCATGACAGACTATCGCCTTGTCTAAAGCCTCGCTTGGTATAAAATGGCTCAGTCTGATTTTTCCCTATTTTCCCTGAAGACTTCGTGTCAGTCAGTGTCATCCTCCAAAGCCGTATCAGCTTCGCGGGGATACCAACCAAACTCAGCCATAGTCGAATGCAGTTTTGTAATCGATAAGAAGATTAGCAGTCGATCTTCATTTCTTGGGTCTTCTCCAGGATTTGTCGTAGTGTGAATATCTGGTCGGTCGTGGACTCACCTAGACTTAAGGTCGAATCAGGTTCACTTGGATGGCATTTAGTCTTTCACACAACACACTAGGCATAACCTTGCAAACGATGATTAAAAGGCTGATCCGGCTATATTCGGTCGTCTTTTTAAGCACTGGAGATAAAACACATAGATTCCAATAATCGGGCATATATTCCTTGAGCCCACTCGTTGTTAGCTTATCGCCGCCGGCTTTATAAAGCTCTGATGGCAGTCCATCGGCTCCCGCAGCTTTATTATTTTAATTCATGTAATTGCGTGCTGATCTTGTTTGACTCGGTGGTGGACAATCTACTCCGTCGACGATGATTAGCGTGATTTCATCCCATATGCTTCCTTCGGGAAGGAGAGGAGAACAAAAGTGTTCCCCTTCATATTTGCAGCACACTATGAGTGTCCTTAACCAGATATCCCTCTCTGTCTTTACAGGTACGAATCCCTGCTTCAAATACTTTTCTTTTTAACTTTTGGTATAACTTCTTTTTCCTTTTGGCAGAACTTCTTCTTCACATCTATCCCTATAAGTTTCGATATACTGGCTCTGTCTCTTCTTCATTAGACGCTTTTTCCGCCTGAAAGGGCGTTTCATCTCCCTCCTCTTCTCATTATAACGCTCCGTCACAATACGCTAATGTCATTGGCTGCAATTTTGCCCTGTATGCAGCATGCTTTTCCTCAGACATTTCGCGACATTTTTCATCGTACCAGGGCTTGTCTGAGTGTGGTTTTTCATAACCGTGTCCGGTCATTGCTTCAGTGGTCAAAGTGGTGTTTAAAGTATTTAAGAGAGTTTGTTGGAGTAGGCATTAGCTAACTCGGTTGTATGCAGCTTTGTGATGTCTAACTTTCTTTTGCAGTTAAAATTGCCCACACTAAACTTAAAGTCGCCTTAGTCAATAGTACGTCATATATTGCAAGATTGTTAATGGAGACGTTTGGACGGCACGCACTCCTTGATCCGACCCACCCATTTTCATTTAGATACGAATCTGTACCACATTTCTTACTTCTCTCCATTTCACTCCATACACTGGAAAAATTTTGAGTTCGATTTAGATAACCACTACGCGGCGTTTTTTGATTCACACATTGTGACAAAATGTAGATTTTCAATACAAACATTTTTGAATAGAATAAACAAAAGTTCAAATATTATATTTAACAAAAAAAAATCATTCTCCCACTTGTCATTCATTTTTATTTTTTGAGTGTACAATGAGTGAGTTGAACAATGAAGTAATGTCCGATAAAACAACTACCACGATAGATTCTTGTTGTAGTGAATTAACACGATTTCTATTTTAGATTCACTACAAACGGCACCTACTTGTTTATCGACGAAAGCGAACGTCACTGTTTGGGAAGCTTTCACTAGACATCCGGCACTTATACTGCGTAGTTGCTGTTGACAACATCGAGGGGGCCGGCAATGAAAGAAAAATGTAGATAACTGAAGCCAGGAATCGAACCACGGATTTCCCTCATGGTAGTCGCGTATTTTAACCACTATGCCACGGCCGGTCCAAAAAGTGGGTCCTATGGGTGAGGCCACTCCCACTTGATGTATCGAAATTTCTTGTAATCTCTTTTTCCTCATCCTTGGGTACATCGTTAGGATGGCTTCAAAGTTTATAACGGACGTAGGAAGTAACAATTTTTGTGTTTTATAAAGCGTGTTTTTTTAGCTGCATGAGAATTAAAAATGATAATGCAACACAGAAATTTGGTTGGAATAAAATTTTTGTTATTATAGTCAGGTATATAGTTTCATGGTGCTTATTGTTGTGCTTCGAGTTATATTGTCTACATATTCTAATCAGTCCTATTTTTGACTCCTCTTTTTCAATTAATCTGACGGCATGGTGTCAATGGTAACTTCAATATTGCCGTCGAATTCTTCAAAAGTTTATGTTTTTGTACGCAACCCAATATCTTAATATAGCCCTACAAAAAGTAATCCAGAGGCGCCACGATTTACATGGTCCTTTCCAATTCAATTAATGGCCTCAAAGTCGACTTGAATATTGGCTTCCAACGGTCGAAGATTTGCAGGTTTGTTGGCAATGACTTAAAATGTCCCCACAAAAAGGTTTAGGTTTCCGAAGTATGTAAGGAAACAAAATTTAATATATACGATAAATTACTTACAATTTTTTCTTAAGTAGACCATTTTTAAAAATATGAAACTCTGTCTTTCACATATCTATAGTAAAGGGTTTTCCAATAAGAGGTGTTATTTTGGTATTCAAATAAAAATGCAATTTGTTGAGATAAATGATCGGATGTTTATTTCATAATAAAGAGGAGAAGGTATGCCGTTAATAATGAAACACAACTTTAGCCAAATGGCCCCCACGAGCACGCTTACAGGACCATATCCTTTTCATGAAATTTTCCATAACTAAATCGCAAATTGGCTTCCCTATATCCTCGATAGCCTCACGAATTTTATCTTTGAGGTCTTGAATCGACGCTGGGCTGTTGGCGTAGACCTTATCTTTAACGTAGCCCCAAAGGAAGAAGTCGCAAGGTGTTAAATCACAACATCTCGGTGGCCAATTGTGATCACCTCTTCGAGAGATTATACGGTCCGGAAACTTTTCCCGTAAAAGATCAATGGTTTCGTTGCTTGTGTGTTACGTAGCGCCGTCTTGTTGAAAGTAAACGTTGTCCAGATCAACACCATCCAACTGCGGATCATAAACCGCACTAAACAGTCATGGGTTGAGGATGGAGAGGCTTCTCAACAATAACTCTTGGGTTTTCCAAGTCCCAGATGCGACAATTTTGCTTGTTGCGTAGCCACCGAGGTGGTAATGGGCCTTATCACTCAAGATGATTTTTCGATGGAATTCCGGATCATTTTCATGCATTTCAAGGACCCAATCAGCAAAGACACGACGTTGTTGATGATCGGCCGGTTTGAGTTCTTGTGTTAACTGAACTTTATAAGCCTTAAGACTCAAGTCTTTATGCAAAATACGGTGTAATGCAATTTGTGAAATGCCCAATTCCAAAGAACGACGAGAAATGGACAAACCTGGGTTTTTTTCAACACTCTGGGCTACAGCAGCAATATTCTCAGTTGTTCGTGAGCGACGTGCTCGGGTTTTATTCTTCACATCACTAATTTGCCCAAACAGCTCGAATTTTTCCACCAATTTCGGTATTGCGGTCCGACAAGGTGCTTCACGACGACCAAAAAACGCTTTAGTTTTGAGAATTGTGACTGCAAGATTTTCACCATTTTTGTAGTGAATTTTAATAATTTCAATGCGTTGTTAAAGCGAGTATCGTTGCATTTTTAGTAATGGCGTAGTTTCTACTTGTCAAATATCAAAGAATAAAAGCTTAAAAAGTGACAGCTACCGAAATAGTGGGCCATTCACAATAACACTTCTCATTGGAAAACCCTTTACATTACGTTAGCTCTCTTATTTCACCCTACACCATCCAATACTCTCCTGTGACTCACACTGTAAAACACTAAGCCATAAACGGATGTAGTGGCATTGTGTATGGCTATGTGGTGTTTCATCAGGATATGCTCCATTTCTTATGTTTCAGCATTTTAGAGTTACATATTTATTAGGAATTTTATTTTGCACTCATTCATGCCCTCAAATCGGTAGGTGCTATACAACGAGTGGGGGACATAAAGATGTAGTAGAGAGCAGAGCAAACTTAAATTTAATCTGTAAAGTGTAGTTTTTCGTTATTCGCAAAGTCTCTCTGCCAAAAAAAAACAGAAAAAAACGAAAAAAGAAAAACGCAATACACAGGATGTCAAGTCACATTGTGACTACGAAAAGGATGACGACTGGTAAACGAGAAGTGAACTGTGCTCAAAATAACAACTTACGTGGCAAGGGGATCAACTTCTTAATTCTTTAAGCCCCCTCAGCACGATGAGCTAAAAATACATGTAAAGTAATACAGAAAAGAATTAAAGATGCCAGTAGGTGAATGAAAAATTCCTCAATTTAATATTTTGTGGGGCGTGGGGGGCTTGTGCGTTACATTATCTTCTTTTGTCGTTCAGTTTTAAATTTAACTACGCAAACTGAAGCAATGTTGTAAAGTTTTGTGAGTTTTTTTTTTGCTGTTGTTAGTGTCCAACTCTAAACAAACAAATAACTATAAAATTTCAATTTAACTTAACAAGAGAAGCAATTTCATTGGAAAAAGTAAAAAGGACGACAAAAAAAAACGAAACAGAAATTCGTAAACATTCACTTTAGCATTTTGGCTGTGGCATCAAATTCTTGTCTAAGATGTAAAAGCAATTAAGGCAAACAATGTTTCCAGCTGAAATAAAACACGTATAAATGAGACAACTACTACACAGACCATGGACCAGCGCACAGTAAACTGAAACTGCCACATATAAATTGTTGATACGTGGGAGGAGGGAGCAGAACAACAAAGAGCGTTCGTCGTCGTCGTCGTCATATGCAAACGTTACAAACTAACTGGGCATTCGAGTTAGAGAAGAAACTGGCACAAAACTACAAAACATTCAATTTCACAAAACTATAACGATGCGAGGATAACATCATCATGTATCCTTATGAATATAGAGCACACAGGACATTTATAGAGAGAGCGAGCATGTAGTAAAATCATCTTCAAGGATGCTTGTAATTGTAGTGCGATATAGAGCCGTTTATGTGTGTGTGTGTGTCTGTGTGTGCGTATAAATGTAAAAGGCACAACAAAGCAAAACAAGCTACCGTAACCGGCTGTAAACGGATATCCTGATGGCAATATACAACAACAGTAAAAGCAACAGCATACTGAATGCGAAGAAGATACTCGTACGAGAAGACAACAAAACAAGTGTTAACACTACCGACATTTATTTCCAAAAAATCGAAAATTCATTTACTACCACTGGCACCCTGCGAGCTTCCCATGCCCATGCATGTCTTATGCCACTATCCGCATCCCACAACCCCTTAAGCGAAAACTCTAAGACAGGCAACATGAATTATGGATATTGTTGGCAGTAACTACTATGTATGTAGCATTTACTGACACCAACACATGACTAAACACACTTAGCTATAGACGTATTTATATGCAAACACACACATCCATATGATATACATATATCTCTAGCTATATAGTCATAAAGCGAGCTGAGTCTTTTAGTATAGGCCCTGCGGGTTAGAGAAAGATGTTGTAAGACAACAAGGCCCCAACCATTAGATAAAATATGTATGTATGCATGTGTGTGCGTTTATGTAGATATATGTTGGCCGCAGGAAAGTTTTCTTGTAAAACTTAATATAACAAAACCGGAAACGGAAGTTGTGTACTATGTTCTAGTATAGACAACAATTTAATGTGTGTTAAAAGACAACAAAACCAATACAACAACAGCAGCAGCTCCGTTGCTGTTGTCTTTGTTGTTCTTCAAACTGCTACAATGAAAGTGCTAAATACTCGTTCAGTTTCTAACAATCAATATAAATTTGAGACAAGGCAAGATTTCCTTTCGACGGAAATTCGTGTAAAGTAAAGTTTGGGTCAAAAAGAGAAAGAGAGAGAGAGAGATAACTTTTAATTGATGCTGGTACTAATTACAATTTAAACGATCTGAAATATACTATTAGAAGTAAATGGAATTCTTTTACGAATTCTTGAATACTCAATGGAGATTTGCACAAGACATACA
Source organism: Muscina levida (assembly GCA_964034835.1). Classification (NCBI taxonomy): domain Eukaryota; kingdom Metazoa; phylum Arthropoda; class Insecta; order Diptera; family Muscidae; genus Muscina; species Muscina levida. The sequence continues at coordinate 35,121,808 of OZ035883.1, forward strand.
ATGTGTTAGAGGCAACAATATTTGAAACAGTTTTTTTCGATTGCATAGGGAATTTATAAAAGAACGGCATTGATTGCCTCTGGTGCTTGTAATTACTTTTAAGAAAAATTGCCCCCATCTCTTTAAGAGTCAATTGGGTGATGGAGATTATTGCAGTTTAGATGATCATACAAAATTTTTATTATACCCAATAAAATTCAGTGAAATCTTAAAATTGAAAACCATTTAAAACAATTATAACCAATATTCACGTAGTCTAAACCCTATTGTTTTAGTATGTTACTTTCAATACAATCTCCTATATTTGTCTATGATATCATTTAACACAATAACGTCATGAAAAGTAAAATTAATATCTACATGTCTTTTACCCCCTTGTATTTTCGACGACTAAGCGCTATAACATTTCCTCTCCACAAACCGTGTGCAATGCATTAACGATGTCGTTTTCAACTCTTCGACAGTAGTATTAAGTGTATAGAGTTAATTCTATACAGTCTTTGTATCTTTCTCTCCCTATCTCTATACCCACCCTCCCCACTACCTTTCATGTCAATTTCCCGTTTTCTATATGGTTAACATTATAGAACATTTGTATAGAAATCTGTGCATAGTTTAGTTTTCTGTTGCTTTCAAATGACTTTTAGACATGTTATTCCGTTGACTGGTGGATTGTGTATTGAAGTGCATAGAATATGCGTTGCATGCAACCTATTGTTGTCATAGCGGCGCGAAAGATACTTACTATGGCGTATGGCGGCGGCGGCGGCAGCAGCAATACAGTTCATTGTTCTTGCAACTGTAGAATGAACATTTTGCTCTCTCGTCCTTATAATCATCAGCAAATAAGTAGCATCATGTTTTCATGCTTGGATAAAGGATAATATAATGCTATTTGTTTTGTTTTGTTTCAGTTTTGTTTAAGACAATAACGTGCAAAACAAAAGCGAAAGTATTGAGTTGCTCTGAAAAAAAAAACAATAAATAAAAAGTTGAAGCTTATGTTAAAACGGATACACGTTTGTATGCAGTATGCGAAGTTTTTGTGTTTGTTTATTTATAGCAGGGACAAATATCTATTATAAATAAAAAAATCCTAGAATTCATTAAGTAAGTTGTTCTCAATCTGCGATCATATGATGATATATGATATAAGAAACTAATAATAAATTGTGATTCATGTAGAGGTTTGTTTTTTCATTTGTTGTATATTACAAATCACATGCAGCTAATATTAAAATGTCACGTTGTTTTATTCGACATTGTCTGCCAATTTATTGTAGAAAGACTCGAACCACCACAACGCACAGTGGGATGATTTCATACATATTTGTGCAAAAATTATAAAAATTGGTCATAAATCATTGGTAGTTGGCTTAATTTAGAAAGAAATTGGAGTTTCGTCCAATTCGTCGACACGCACAACCCACCGCTTATACAAACTAGACCGATTATGTCATATAGATTAGGGTGATACACTACACACTTAGGTCTGCTGATCCATTGTGTTTGTCCGTTAGAAAAATGAGAAAGGTTAGCGGAGGAGAAAGAAGGAGAGAGGGAAGGGATAGAGAAGAAAGAGATAATCGTGAGAACTCCAATCGTCATCTGCAAACATATGATGAGATATAAGAAACTAATAATAAATTGTGATTCATTTAAAGGTTTGTTTTTTCATTTGTTGTATATTACAAATCACATACGGCTAGTATCAAACTGTCACTTTGTTTTTATTCAACATTGTTTGGCAATTTATTGTAGAAAGACTCGAACCACCACAACGCACAGTGGGATGATTTCAAACATATTTGTGCAAAAATTATAAGAATTGATCCTAGATCATTGGTAGTTGGCTTAATTAAGAAAGAAAATGGAATTTCATCCAAATCATCGACACGCACAACCCACCGCTCATTCAAACTAGACCGATTATGTCATATAGGTTGATACACTATACACTTAGGTCTGCTGATCCATTGTGTTTGTCCGTTAGAAAAATGAAAAAGGTTAGGAGAGGAGAAAGAAGGAGAGAGGGGAGGGATAGAGAAGAAAGAGATAATCGTGAGAACTCCAATCGTCATCTGCAAACATATGATGAGATATAAGAAACTAATAATAAATTGTGATTCATTTAAAGGTTTTTTTTTCGAACCACCACAACGCACAGTGGGATGATTTCATACATATTTGTGCAAAAATTATAAGAATTGATCCTAGATCATTGGTAGTTGGCTTAATTAAGAAAGAAAATGGAATTTCATCCAAATCATCGACACGCACAACCCACCGCTCATTCAAACTAGACCGATTATGTCATAAGTTGATACACTACACACTTAGGTCTGCTGATCCATTGTGTTTGTCCGTTAGAAAAATTAAAAAGGTTAGGAGAGGAGAAAGAAGGAGAGAGGGGAGGGATAGAGAAGAAAGAGATAATCGTGAGAACCCCAATCATCATCTTGACCCAATTCGCCATGGAAGGCATCGTTGAAAAAAGGAGAGAGGGAAGGGGAAAAGAAAGAGAAAGAAATATTTAGGGGTGAGTTAGAAAAGGTAGAAATAATCGTGGGAACCCCTCATTCGTCTTCTTGGCCCAGTTAGCCATATAGACACCATATGAAAGATATTAAATCGCCAAGAATAGCATTCAGCAATTAAAGTAATAAATATAGGCTATTGAGCCATGGAATTCATCTTCACTGATGAAAAACTTTAATAAAATAGCCCTGTATTTACCTTTCCGCTTGATAGGATTAATCTCTTCAATCAGTTTATAATAAACAAATATATTGTAAGAAAATTACCTGAACAACTCCCCTCAAGGACATAGAAAAAAGAGAAAAAACCAAATTCTAAATATTCATCCAATGAAATCGGATTTAGTAAATAATATTCATTATGATACATAAACCTCTTACAAATTTTGAATGTATGAGAAAGCAAAAATTGCCTACCTATAAGTCGTTGCTAACTGGGGATTTTCCATTTCCCAGATTGATTCACACACACACAAACACCCACACACATATTTTCTACTACAGCACAACTACAGGTTTTGCACACAATACGGAGAAATCTTTTATTTCACACAACTGTAGAGTTTCTATGAGGAGATACTACTACACAATAATAAAATGAACCAAACAATATTAAGATAAACACGCACACACTTGCATATAAATGCTTATGTATGTATGTTCATAAGCGTTTTTAACATGGTCTTATTATTATTGTTATTATTGAAATATTATGCCAATTTTGCAAGGGAAAGCAAAGTGTAAAGCAAAGCTGTAGAAAGTCGGAGAATATTAAGGCTTTCCATGATTTTCATTTTCAACGAAACAATCAATCTGTATATGAGCGATTAATTATCTGGAACAAAGTGGAAATTAGGTCAGCTTGGTAATGCATTTATACAAGTGGATTGCAATGCAAGTAATTTAATTGTAATTATAATATAATACATATGAGATGTTGCATGTTATATGGAATATCTGTTTCAACTTACTACTTAAGATTGCCCAACCTCAACCAACTGATTTGGATTATATGAATTTTTTTTCTATTAGTACTTTTTCAAAGTTTTTAGAAATAAAATAAGTTCTTTTGCAAAAATTTTGATTGAAAGATTTTCTCAAACAAACAAAGGCTTTTGTAGTCTTCCCCAGAATGAATAAATAACGATGAGGGTCATTCAGTCATGTCCATTTGTATACATGGCTTGTGGCGGTATAACTCTAGTAAATATTCAACGATATTTATGGTAATTTTATAAAAATCACTCAAGATACTCAAACTAGACTAATAAATCCCATTTCGAAAAATTTGAGTTCCACTGTGTAATTATATAACCAGATACATGTGATAGCAACTTAAATAAAAACCAGTAAGAAAGTTGCCGTCGAGATAAACGACTTACATATACCCTCACCCTCGGAAAAACGAAATTTTTTTTTAGTATAGTGATATTATTACTTGATTTCTAAAGTGGGCGGGGTGGTATATTTATATGGGTGGTACCAGAAGGGGCGTGGGTAGACTTACAGTTTTTTTTCCAAAATTTTATCCTGATTAAGCTTTCCTGAATACAGTGGGCACGATCACGTTGGGTGAGTGGGCGGAATGGTACGATCGCGTTGGTTCTATTAATAATATTAATCGATTTCTAAAGTTGGCGGTACCTGATGGGTATGGGAGGTACCGGCTGGTGCGTGGCTATTTTGGCCATTTTTTCCTCCAAAACTTTATCCTACTATAGTTTTACTAAATAAAGGATTTGAGCACGATCGTGTTGGGTGTATTGATATTATTACTCAATTTCTAAAGTGGGCGGAATGGTACATTTTTATAAGAGGTACCAAAAGGGGCGTGGCTAGACTTCCAGTTTTTTCTCCAACAATTTACCCTGTTATAGTTTTACTAAATATATAATTTGGGAACTATCGCGTTTGGTATATTGATATTACTAGTCCATCTCTAAAGTGTATGGAATGGTACATTTGTATGGGAGGAAAGGGCGTGGCTAGACTTCCAATTTTTTTTCCAAAACTTTATCCTGCTTTACACAGGATACAGAATTTGGTCACGATCGCGTTGGTTCTATTAATAATATTAATCGATTTCTAAAGTGGGCGGTACCTGATGGGTATGGGAGGTACCGGATGGGGCGTGGCTAGATTTACATTTTTTTCTCCAAAACTTTATCCTTCTATAGTTTTACTAAATATAGGATTGGGGAACGATCGTGTTGGGTGTATTGATATTATTACTCAATTTCTAAAGTGGGCGGAATGGTACATTTTTATAAGAGGTACCAAAAGGGGCGTGGCTAGACTTCCAGTTGTTTCTCTAACACTTTACCCTGTTATAGTTTTACTAAATATATAATTTGGGAACTATCGCGTTGGGTATATTGATATTACTGCTCCATCTTTAAAGTGTATGGAATGGTACATTTGTATGGGAGGAAAGGACGTGGCTATACTTCCAATTTTTTTCTCCAAACTGTAGCCTGCTATAGCTTTACTAAATACCGAATTTGGTCAAGATCGCGTTGGTTCTATTAATAATATTAATCGATTTCTAAAGTGGCCGGTACCAAATGGGTATAGGAGTTACCAGATGGGGTGCGGGTAGACTTCCAGTTTTTTCTTCAACACTTTATCCTGTTATAGTTTTACTAAATATATAATCTGGAAACGATCGCGTCGGATGAATTGATGTTATTACTCGATTTCTTAAGCGGCCGGATTTTTTTGGAAGGTACCCTTCCATTTGTTTGGGAGGTACCAGAAGGGGCGTGGCCATGTAGCCCATTTTCAAAGCGTAACTAGTTTTGGGGATATATTAACTTGTGCAAAGTTTCAAAACATTTGGTTTCGTTTTTCGAAAGTTATCGTGCACCCTAACCAGACAGACAGACGTACATGGCTCAAACTACTTAAAAAATCATGAATCGAATTTGGTTCAAAGAAACCTAGGGTATAAAGTGAGTCCTTCTATGTGTAACACTTTTGGGTTGTATCAAATGATATATACCCTCATGCAAAACCTATGCAACATCTACCAATAATTGGGTATACGGACATTGGATGAGGTCAACTTATCTTACTGAAAATGAAAAATACGTTTTTTTCCAGAGAAGCGGCAGGTTTTTACGCCTGGCAGTAAGGCACAAAATGCAACCCCACAGTTTTCTTCCAAATGTATGAAAAAAAAAATCGTGCCCTGCTTATCCGGTCAAGGGCTTTAAAATCTCCGGAGACCCGAATACTACAGCGTCGGTTTCAGGCTATATTATGTTGTCTGCTACTGAGACCTTGCCTAGTGAAGGTCAAAGGCTCCCACACCGAAACCCTCTGACGCATCAAGGCTCCAGTTGGTCGCCAGTTCAGCTTCCTTAGTGCCTACAGCTGAGCAAAGAAAAAAGACGAATAATAATTCGATTCTCTCCGAAACACCTCCCTCGGCCTCAACGGCCTTGGCTTCCACTACTATTCCCCCTAGGCACAAAACATCTTCCTGAAGGGCCTTCACTATAAGGCGTTTCACCTATAAAATAATTAGTCGGCTAGGTGACAAACCCGTCGACGAGCTCACGGAGCATGAAAAGAGTTCTCTCAAGTTGGCACAATCCCATATTGAGTTGTTAATAGGTAGAGTACTTTCTGCGGAGGGTGACAAAACTAAACCGAAGTTATCTGATGTAGCTCCTAATGGGCAGCGGTCTGAGGATACTACCCCTCCGCGATCTAAATTTAATCCTGCACGGACACAACAAAAATCGTATTAGGATGTAGCTAAAGACCACTTTATCTGGGCGATTATATACCGTTATAACAGCGAAGGCACTATTTCCTCCAGACCAACGCTTCAATGTCATGATGTGGGCTGGTATCAGGGACACATCAAAGTCGTTTCTTGTACAGATGAACGATCAGCGCAACTGTACAAAGTAGCTATAGAATAGGTTGGGGAGGTTTGGCCTAGTGCGACATTTGAAGCAATACATCTTGCTGATGTTCCACAGAGGCCACGATATGTTGCCTAGATCCCCGCTGAACACTCCGACCCTTCAATATAGCAATTCTAAACTACCCAAACAGAACTAGAAAGTAGTTAAGGTTACTGAAGCAGTGAAAGACTCCAAGAAGGCCACCAAAATACTTAATAGTGACTCACTTTTGCCACTTACGGAGACACAAGTTAGTATGTTCTATGGATTTGACTCCATCTTCTTGCGTGTATACAAAAGCGAAGATCGAAAGAAGCCTTCAACATCGAGGACTCTAACTCGGTAACTCGGTAGCCGTAGATGAGGACGACCTCTTGGAATCTGACGACGACCCAGTGGACGCCAACATAACAGTCGTCCACTCAAAATTTACTCAAAATAAACTATACTTTACAATTACATCATCATATTCCAAACGGGTCATCCAATCCTAATCAATCCTAATTGGAATATTGCGAAGAACAGTTTTGGTTGCGATATCATGAAATTTTAAGGCGATCCGATTTTCCAGTTCAGAGCTACAGCATTTTGAAAACGCAAAACATACCCAGGTATATTGCCGTTGACATAAACGTTAAAAGAAGGGTGCATTTGCAGACCGACATGGTTCCTTAAAATTACAACATTGAGAGCAAAAAAGAAAGAAGAATCTTATACCTTTAATACGAGTATCGAAAAACCGGGTTTTAAAACGTAAGTAAGATTTTGAGGATGTTAGGAAACTTTAATATACAGGGTCATGTTGTTCTCGATCAGACCTACAACATGCACTAGTTCACTTCACAAGTTAATTAAATTTTGTCAACTTTGTACATAGTCAACTTTGTCAACTTTGTACAATTTCATTTGGGAACACCTTGGTCAAGGTAGTAAACAATTGTATACCCCAAGTTCAATTGTATCATTACCAAAGACGGCATATTATAGATATCCGGGTTTTTTTAGAAACTTGTTCTTCCATTACCACAAACATGCAATAGAGCAAAATTTTTTCGAAAATAATTAGTAAATAGGTTCACCAACAAAAATATCACTAATAGATTTCGTATTATTCCTACCGTAGTAACTCAACCATTAATTCTTTTGATGAATTTCACACACACACAAAAAAAAAACATTAATACATCTTAAGTTACCCCCCTAACAATAACCATTAATTTATTCGAAATTCTCACGACAACCTAACAACACACTCACTTAATATATTCAACAATTCATCCAAGGAAATGAAAATAAATGACATTTATTTGCCCTAATGGCATATTCCTTCCTCTGTCTACAAGAGAAAAAAAACATATCGGAGTGTAAGGCGAAAAAAATGCTATAAAGAATGTTTAAATTATGGCATACATAAAAAGGATTTTGCATCTTTACCCTTTCACCACGATATCTCTTTCTCTCTTACTGCGATCCTATTGGCTGCAGGACAAAAACGTTAAATTATCCATAAAGTATGCAAATAACATTATTTGATAAAAGGCAAAAAAATAAACGGAACGTAAAAGGTTCAGTCACCAAGGCGTTCTTCGATACATACGTAGTATGTGTTCAATATACGAATGATACGGAAAGTCTATATTTTACACATATACGCATGTGAGTATGTATGTGTGTGTGTGTGAAAATATTCATATAAATATTTACTTACTCGAGTGAGTGTGTGTGTATGTGCGTGCGTTTTTGCATGCCATCAAACATCACACACACACACGCGCGCTTAACTACAAATGTATATTGGTGGTGGGCAAAATGTGATAACATATCTCCGCTCTATACGTACGTACATTTATGCTCGCATAACAGCTGTAGTTGTAATGGAATGCAATCAGTTTTGGTTTTTGCCATTTCGCTCTTCTTCTTCTTCTTTTTTTTATTTAAATATATTGATATGAAAATCTTGTTTACGTACACATACATATATGTATGGATTTGTATATGCAAAGCAGTCATGCCGATATGCGTAGTTGATAACTTGGAATGTGTGTGTGTGTCTGTGTGTATGGAATTCAACCGTGGGCGCTGAAGCGGAGATGTCACTCGGAGGATTTGAGTATTCTAGTGGAACTATCAGTAATTGAATAAATATTTCCCATTGCTTTCTTCCAATGCATGGCATTGGTGGCATAAGTCACATTTTATTCAAAATATTCCATTGCAAAGTGACAACTGAGAATTCCTTATAATATATTCTTATTTATTGTGTCCCTTAACGCTTAAGCCTACATGATGGGCATCAAAATAAAACGAACGAAATTCATCACAAATTCCTTAACAATTTGTTTGATCGTTAAGATATAGAAAAATACGTTGAAAACATTTTAAATATTAAATTTGGTTTGGTACATTTGAATATTTAAATATGTTAAGCGAAAGAACAAAAGGAATTCAAAGTCCCCTAACATGACGACGTAGAATTTTTGTTCGACACGACGCAATTAAATGGCATTCTTTTGAGAAACAAAACATTTGTACATGAATATTTAATTGATGGTGACTTAACTTCCGTTTGTAAACGACAAAAGACCAACGACATGAGACATTAGGTATTTAGCTTCCTGATAAGCCTACTTCAGCATTAATTGTAACACTCGTTAGGTTGTTGTTGTTATTGCTACCTAAGATTTTTTTTGTTAAGGTTGGCACGCGATGTTATCGAGGGATGGTAAAAAATGTCGTGCTGCATGAAGGTGTTTGAGGTACACTATAGGGGTAAGATTGAGAGTTTAAACAAGGTGCGGCTATGTTTTTCTTAAGATTTTCAATATAAATAAGACGAGATAAGAGATTCCCTTTTGATGTGATGTGATGTGTGTGCTTTGGAAGTGGACGGGTTATATACCAATCTATATCTAATGATAAAGTCGAAAGAAGTAACTTTGCAGTGACTTAATGCATGTTGTAGATCTGGTCGAGTACAACCTGAATCTGTATATCAAAGTTTCCTAACACCCTTAAAATCCTGACTTACGTTTCAAAAACATTGGTTTCGGTTCTTTACCCACTTATAAGCTGGTAACTCAGTTAGTTATGAAAATATGTTTGAAGGGATCTTTAGCCACTATTTTATTATATCAAAATTTGTTTTATTTTATTCAGAAAGTGCATCCTTATATTTGCCTGTAAAAATTGTTTAACCAACCACTGATTAACCTTTATGTTAACGACAACACACCTGGGTGGCCATCCTGGAGTCTTCCACCGCAACTGTAACCATAACTACTTTCCAGTCCTTTGTGGATAGTTAAGGATTACTATATTGAAAATTGCCAGAATTTCCAAGTCGGAGTGTTCAGTGTCCCTGACACCAGCCCACATCATGACATTGCGGCGGTGGTCCGGAGGAAATAGTGCCGTCGCCGTTATTACGGTCTATGATCGTCCAAATAAAGTTATCTTTTGATACATCCTTATAAGATTTTTGTTGTGTCCGTGCAGGATTAAATTTGGATCGCGGAGGGGTAGTGTCCTCAGACCTCTATAGCCGTTTAGGGCTACATCAGATGGCTTCTGGTTAGTTTTGTCACCCTCCGCAGGAAGTACTCTACCTTTAAACCCCTCAATGTAGGATTGTGCTCACTTGAGAGAACTCTTTTCATGCTCCGTGAGCTCGTCGACCGGTTTGTCACCGAGCCGACTAATTATTTTTTAGGTGGAATGCCTGGTAATAAAGGCCCTACTGGAAGGTGTTTTGAGCCTTAGGGGAAAAGTAGAAGATTTCAAGGCCGTTGAGGCCGAGGGAGGTGCTTCGGAGAAAATCGAATTATTATTCGCCTTTACTTCTTGCTCAGCTGTAGGCACAAAGGAAGCTGAATCGGCGGCCAACAGGAACACATGAAGCAGGGTTTCGACAGTATTACATCCCATCAGTACCTTAAGAGCATTTGATGTGCCTGGTTTTGAAGAACTACTATGTACTAGGCATAGATTATAATTGCCTTTTGGCTGTGCCGGTTTGGTTTTTAGCACACTAGTAGCAGATCGACTAGCGGAGCCTGGCGCCACCACTCAACTAGACGAGGTCTCAGTAGCAGACAACATAACTTAAACTTAATTTCCCTTTGCACCCTATGAATGAGGTATGGGATAGCTTCTCGCGTTGTTGTGAATTAACACGCTTTCTATTTTTAGATTCACAACTAACGGCACCTACTTGTTTATCGACGAATGCGAACATCACTGTCTGAGAAGCTCTTACTAGACACGCCGATTGACGCGACACTTATACTGCGAAGTTGCAGTCAACAACATTCGAGGGGAGCCGACAATGAAAGAACAATTTTTTTTTCTTTTTTTTTTTAAGATGACTCTAGCCAGGTTTGAACCTGCGATCTCCCGCATGGTAGTGTCGTGTTCTAACCACTATGCCACGGCCGGACCCAGCAGACAACATACTGCAGCCTAAAACCGACGCTGTAGTAGTCAAGTCTCCGGAGATCGTGCCACTTGTATTTACTGCAGCTTTCCTCATTATCAGCTCCATAACTATATTGAAGTGGTCACAGGCTAAGTTGTCGCCTTGTTTTACTCCTCGTCTGGTATAGAATGACTACGTAATATCCTAGGCAATCTTCACTGAAGACTTCCTGTCAGTTAGAAAAAAAGCCATAGCTGCGAGTAATAGCTGCTGTATCAGGCTGTCGAAGGATGAAAAGATAAAACATGTCGATCTTTTTCGGGACCGTCCGTGGCATGATGGGTAGAACACGCTACTACCATGTGGCAGATTCATGGCTCGATTCCTGTTCCCGTCATCTATATTTTTTCTTTTAATGCCGGCCACTTCGATTTTGTCGACAGCAACTTCGTAGTATAGTGTCGAGTCAATTGTCATGTCTAGTAAAAACTTCTCAAACTGCTGACGTTCGTATTCGTCTATAAATAGGAGGTGCCGTTAGTTGTGAATTTAAAAACAAAAAGCGTTTTAATTTACAACAACGCGAGAAGTTGTCACATATCTTATTCATGTGGTGTAAAGGGATATTAATTTTTTTTTTAATTCGATCTGTTTCTATTGGAACTTTTCCATGATTTGACTCAGGTCTATAGCCACACTGATAAGACCCGATCAGGTTGGTCAACACTGTTATTAGTCTATCTTATAGCACATTCGGCAGGAACTTATATGCGATGGATAAAAGAATAATCCCGCGTTAGGTGGAGCACACATTTTGATTACATCTTTACAGAACATAATGCTCTTAGATTCCAATCATCGGGCATGCACTCGTTAAGCCAAAACGTGCATATTAGCTGGTGCATGTTCTTCATCAGCTTATTGCCACCGGCCTTGAAGAGCTCTGCGGGAAGTCCATCGGCACCGGCTGCTTTATTATTTTGCAGTCGCGTTATCGCTTTTTTTACCTTGTATTGACTTGGTGGTGGGCAATCTAAACCGTTGTCGACAATTGGTGCGATACTTTCAGATGCACTACCTTCCGTAACCAGAAATTGGTGGAAGTGCTCTCTCTATATAAACAGCACACCTGGCGTATCTGTAACTTAATTTTCATCCTAGTCTTTACAGGAGGGGAGGCCAGTACCGAAGTACATTTTGCTTTTTATTTCTGGTAGCACTTTCGGGCATCATCTCTAGACTTGCACCTCTCAATATCCTAATTTTCCCGTTACTTCATATGATATTTTGTTCGCTTAAATAGTTGCTTTGCTATTGTACCGTCGGCTTGTGCCATTCCCTTACAGCCGAGGTTCCAAAAGGCTACAACGTTGCCCTGCGATCAGCATGTTGTTCCTCAAGCGACATTCTTCATTGTACCAAGATTCGTATGAGCGCCGTTTTTCATATCCAAGCATGGTTCTTGCGGCTGTGTATTGGGAACGTCAGTAGTAAAGGCGTTGTGTCGTAGTAGTTAAGAGAGCTTGTTGGAGTAGGCAGTGGCTATCTCTGGGGTTTGCAGCTTCGCGATGTCCAGCTTTCTTTGTTTTTGGTTACGTTAGTTTCTCGCTCTGCTCAATCTTGTGTGCACCTTGGCTGCAACCAGGTAATGATCCGAGCCAATATTAGCACCACGGATCACACGCACGTCCATGACACTAGATGCATGCCTGCCATCAATTACCACATGTTCAATTTGATTTTTGGTGTTTTGATCGGGGGATAGCCAAGTTGCCTTGTGGATATCTTTGTGCTGGAATCTGGTTCCACTCACTACCATGTTCCTTCCCGCTGCGAAGCTAACAAGCCTAAACCCGTTGTCTGACATGTCGGTATGCAGGCTGAATTTACCGATCGATGGACCAAGAATGTCTTCTCTTCCTATTTTCGCATTAAAGTCTCACAGTATAATTTTAATGTCGTGGTCAGGGCAGCGTCGTATGTGTCCACTAGGTTAGGTCATTACAACACTCGGAGACCATTATGGTCCATTGTGATTGTCCTAATTTAAAAGGAAGAAATAAAAAGGGGAAGAATGTTTTACAACAAAATAATAAGTTTAGAAGAATAGTAATAGTGGAAAAGAGATAAAAAGTGCTAAGATAATTCCGATGAGTTCTCTCCTTCAACTTCATATATATATATAAGTAGTGAGGTTACGTGGGAACACTATGGTCCTCTGCCCTTTAGCCAGATCAAGCCATCAGTGAACTTTACCAGATTCTCCATGTTACAAGACGACAGTTCAGTGAGACTATCGAAGAACCATTTTCCGAGGAATTGTTTCCTTCTTCTATAAGGAGAAGGGCAATGGCATAACAAATGTTGAGCATTTGTTATGCCAATTATGTTATGTTATGTCTCAATTTCCTCCTCATCGTCGCAAAGCCTACAATAATCCTCCTGTGTCGTCTCCCAGTTGGATGTAAATGATCTGACGTCGCAGTGTCCCGTGATTACTCCACAATACACTTATGTTTTCTAAGAAAGCCTTATTATATTTGTAACGAATTAACTTGTATATGGTATCGTATAATGTATATATTTGTAATATATATGTATTTAGCAAATATACATTTTTGCTATTTTGCCCCTTTCCCCTTAGTCTATGGTATATAACATATACATAGATAAACAGGAAACGGATATAAGTGAATTGAGATTTAAAAAATTGATGTAAAACAAAACCACTTTGCTCCAACCCCCTTTACATATCGTTCATATCCCACAAATATTTTTTTTTTACTTCTTTAAACATTATTTTGATGAAGGTAAAGTTTTCGAGGGCACAAGAATCGATTTTATTTTTTAACATTTAATCCTATCAAATATAAATACGTCCAGATCATAATATCATCAATCACTTAAACTTAAGACTAAGCTATCATAAATCAGATTTATAAGCTGGAAAGAAATTTGAATGGTTTGAAAGAATTAGGAGAAAGAAATTTGTGGTATTATTAATACTTTTGGGTATGTGCATTGGGAAAATTAAAACCTTATTTATTTACCTTGAAAAAAAAGTCAAAATAAAAGCGTTACTGAAATAAACTTTTTTAGTTTCAAAAAGTATTGTCGGGCATTGTGACTTATGGGAAACAACATCACGAAATCACTTTTGGACTATTTCTGGAAATATCCTTTTAATAATATTTTGTTTCCTTTACAGCAACGTTTTAGGGTATATACAAAGGCATATCTTTTTCAAGTTAAATTCATAACAATGCATTCATCCTCATAACCCCCCCCCCCCCACCCCCTTTCCATCAAACCGTGGACATGTTCTCCTTACAATTGTGTCTCATTATACCAAGATTATATTCAGTGCACATTTTCTCCCTCTCCCCTTTGCTTCTGTCTTATTCAACACAATTTGACCCTAGCTATATTTAGCTCACAATCACCTAAATGCAATACAATAGCTATTAGGGATATTGAAAATTCAGTTGACATTTTCGCATTGCCAATTTGTTATATTGACGGAATATTTTTAAGATGAATGATATCATCGTACATATTTTTTTTGTGCTAAAATCTTTTTCGTATTGCATCTCAAATCTCTCACACACACACACACACACAAACGAATAAAATGTATACATTTCTAATATATTTTTATGACAATAGCAAGCGAAGGCATCAATTACCCCACTGGTCATAACAGTTTGTATGCCAATGTCATGTCACAGAATTGAGAATATATAAAAAGAGAAAAAAAATAATAACGAACGAGAAAGAAAAAAACCAAGATGAAAACAAAAATCATAACCATTTTCACAAACTGTTGTGGATTGTTATGAATGTATACATGTATGTACATGTACGTTAGTCGATATTGATGTGCTAACTTTATCTACATCGAAAAGCTTTTCTGCCACTTGACCTTTTTTCCGGTTGAAATGTGTGTGTGTGTGTGTGTGTTACAGCGCCTCATCATTATCGGCACTTTGTGTTCACTAGCCGGATATTGCGTCGTTATAGTTGACCACATAACTATATGAATGAACCTACGAAATCCAAGTAAACATCACACATAATGTGAATCACATTCAATCTCAGATCTGTTGTGGTCCTCAGCAAATATTGATGATAAGTTATGTCTGGGGTCCGGTATTTTTGCAAATGATAAGTTTTCATGCATCGCTTTGAGAGATACTTTTGTGTGCGTTTAGTTTTGCCATAGCTGAGTTGTGTTGCCCCCTTTTAACTGCAAAGCAATTTTTTGTTCATGTTACCATTATTAGTGTTGTTGTTGCTTTTGTTACTGCAGATATCCTTATTTGATCCTTGCTATTTGCTTTCAAAGGTTTGCAAACTTTCGGTTTCTTTAGAGAGAAGCCACCTTTTATTCGTTTCGTCTTTTAGTTGTTGTTGGTTTTGTTGCTTGTCGTTCTTTTTCTTGTTGTTTTGTTTCAAATGTGTTTTGGGTCTTTGCGTCGACGAACGTTAGAGGTCCCATTGCATAGGTTGTTTGTTTTTATGCTGCTTTTTTCTATTCGTTTTTGAAATCCGTTTTGTGTTTTGTGTAATAGTAAAGAAAGCTACTTAAAGGACTTAAGTGCACACAGAGAATGTATGGTAGAGTCGTATGTGTGTGTGCCACACTCACATACACGCATATACGATGACAGAGCAGGGATTGTGCTGGAATCATAGGATATACAGGATAAGTAAGAACAAAGCAGACAAAGTCCGTATGTATGTACATGCAGCCAATTTTGTGGTATGATCGATCAGAATCGACTATTAAAACACTGTACGCTAATGTGAGATAAATATAAGGCTTGGGAAAGTGGAATGCAGCGAGTAAAGATAGATTACGTAAATGTTTTTAATTTCAGCCATAGGATATGACAATAAAGCAACTTCGAACGTTTACACTTACTTGACATATTAAGAGCTTTAGGCAATTTATGATAAACGTTAACTTAACCCACTTGGCGCCACCGTCCTTTTAAAAGAACTTCTAAGACAGCAAAACAAATGAGAGAAAAACACCGTTCCGATTTCGGAAAAACTATGGGTTATATAAAAAAAGTCATATGTTAAAAAATGTTTAGAAACCAATATATATTTAAAATTCGAAAAAAAATTTAAGTTTTCAAAAAAAAAAGTTGCGGCACTATCTGGGTTAATAAACGCAATAGTTAAAAATTCAATGACTAAGACTGCATGTAGACAGCGAAAATGTAGCTTTGGATTTTCGGTAGTTTTCGAGCGGCATATTGTGTCAGTTTTTATAAAATAGCTTTGGTCAAAATTTTAGCAAAACATGACAACTTTAAGCCATGACCCAAAGATGTCAAAGGTCAAATCTTTATATATATATATATATATATAAAAATGAGTTTGGCTTTGTTTGTTCAAATTTTTTGTACCGCATAGATTCGAAAACGGCTTGATATATATTTTTGGTATATGAAGTGATCGTTGCCCCGCCCATTGGTCTTTAGTTTTGAAACCTCAATATCTAGAGGACTGTTTCTCCTATTGCCTTGAAAATTTGTGCAGATGCAATTGGTAGCAAAATTCGCGATCTAACCAAAAATTGCGCGGGATCGGATCAGTGGGCGTGGTATAAAACTTGAAACTTTAAACAACTGTATCTTATAAACTATCAGAGGTATGAAGATGAAATTTGGTACATATGTTGTTGGTGTAGTGTGAAATACAGCCAGGGTAGAAGTGGGCTGTGCCACGTTATAACAGCCATAGTTTGGTAGTTTGATCGTCCTGAAAATTTCACAGTCTAGTAGAGATCGCGAGAAGCTATCCTATACCTCATTCTTGGGGTGCAAAGGGAAATTAAGTTTTTTTTTTTTTTTTAAGTAGAGATATAACCAGAATATTTGGAACCCCACATTTATTTGCGTAAATATACAATTCCTTAATAAAAAATTGGTAAATATATAAGATTTACTTAAAAGTAGACTTTAGATCTTTTTTGGGGCACGGGAAATAGTTGTTCGGTCTTATTCAAATATCCGTCATGTACTTTTATTCCCCTAATAATAAAAAATTTTTGTTTTCTACTCTTGTACCAATAAGTAAGAAAGCCTCAGACGGGTAAACCGACATACATATAACCTCAAGATCAGTAAGAATTTGGGCGCGATCGCATTGGGTCTAATAATATTATTACTCGCATTCTTAAGTGTTACATTTGTATGAAAGCGACCAAAACTATATCCTGTTATATCTTTACTAAATTCAGAATTTGGGCACGATCGCTTTGTGTGTATTTATATTATTACTCTATTTCCAAAGTGGACGGAATGGTAAATGTACCATTCCATGTATAAAAAACATCAGAAGGGGCGTGGCCATGTAGCCCATATGCAATCCTCTATGTAGCTATGGGAAAATATTAACTCATGCTAAGTTTCAAAACAAATTGGTTACGTCTGGCGAAAGTTATCGTGCGTAGCCGAACAGACAGACAGAGAGATAGACGGACATGGATTAAAAGACTTAAACAGTCATGAATCGAGTTTGGTTCAAAAAAACCTCGGGTCTAAACCTCGAATCCTCGAATGCACTTTTGAATTCATCATATATGATAATGATATCACCCTACGGGTAGGAGGATATAAAAAGTTAATTTACATTTGTATCAAAAAGTACATTTGTTGTCCTTAAAGTCATTTTAAGGTACCAAAAAGTACATTTATTACACCACAAAGAAAAATAGAAAAAATTACCAAAATACACTTTATACCATTCCGAAAAGTACTTATGTTATACCAAAAAGTACTTTCATTGTATAGAAATGTACTTATATCGTAACAAAAAGTACTTTTATTGTACCGAAAAGTAACCTAGGAAGTAAATTACTCTTTTTTAGCAGTACCGCAAAGTGTTATTGTTAGTTCAAGAAGTACTTTTATGTGCCAAAGAGTACAGTCATTATATCAAAAGTAACTATATTTTACCAAAAAGTACTTTTATTAAAATAGAAATAACTTTTATTGTAGTAAAAATACTTATATAACTTCAATTGTTTTTGTTGTACCGAAATCTTCTATGGCCAAAAAAAACGTGCTCTTAGTGCATCAAAAAGTACCTTTTTGTAATAAAAACTACCAAAAAGTACATTTTAAAGCTCCACAAAGTGATTTTAGTGCAACAAAAAGTACTTTTACTGTACCGAAAAAAGCTGTTATTAGTCCAAGTAGTACTTTCACTGTGCCGAAGATTACATGAGTATCTCTAATTGTACCAAAAGGTACTTTTATTACTCTAAAAAGAAATTATATGTACCAAAAATTACGTTTATGGTACAGAGAACTACTTTTAATTTACCAACGGGTACTTTTATTGCAGGAAAAGCAGATTTGCTACCTTAATAAGTACTTTAATTATTTCAGTACTTTTCGTGTACCTTTATTATACCTTTATTATACCAGCAAATACTTTGATTATATGAAAAACTATTTTCGTTGTGACAAAAAGTATTTTTATTTCACGACGTAATTTTATACCAAACAAAAATACCTTTGCTGCATCAGCAGTATTTTTATTGCACTAAAAAGCATTTTTTTTATATCAACAATTGCTTTTTCTGTCCAAAAAAGTACTTTTGTAAGACCAAAATTTATATTTGCTATACAAAAAAGTACTTGTATTGTACCATAAATAATTCTTGCTGTACGAAAAAGTGCTTTTATTGGGGTAAAAGCCATTTTTATTGTACCAAAAAACAGTTCTTATATCGAAAAGTGTTTGTATTATTCCAAAAAGTACTTATATTGTATTAAAAAGGTAAATTTTGTGTACCTTAAATTCTTTAATTCTACCAAAAAGTACTTTTTGTACTAGGAGTTTATATCGTAAACCCATTAAGTACTTTATTTACATCAAAAAATATTATTATTGTATCAAAAAGTACTTAAGTTGTACCAATGAATACCTTTTTGTATCGAAATGAACATTTAGTTGTACCAAAAAGCAAATTTTTTGTATAAAAAGTCCTTTTTGTACCACAACTGGCCTTTATTGTATCAATAAGTACTTTGACTGTACCAAAGTATGTTAATGATATTGTATCTTAAAGCACTTTTCTTATTCCAAAAAGTACTTATCTTGTATTTAAAAAAAGTAAATTTTGAGTACCTTAAATTCTTTAGTTGTACCAAAAAGTACTTTTTGTACTAAGAGATTATTTCGTGAATTCATTAAGTACTTTAATTACATCAAAAAAAATTATTATTGTGTTAAAAAAAACTTAAGTTGTACCAATGAATACCTTTTTGTATCGAAAAGTACTTTAGTTGTACCAAAGAGCACCTTTCTTGTATAAAAAAGTCCTTACTGTACCACAACTTGCCTTTATTGTATAAAAAAGTACTTTGATTATACCACAATATGTATATGTTGTTGTATCCAAAAATACTTTCCTATTCCAAAAATTACTTATCTTGTATTAAAAAAAGTAAGTTTTGAGTATCTTAAATTCTTTAGTTGTACCAAAAAGTACTTTTTGTACTAAGAGATTATTTCGTAAGCCCATTAAGTACTATTATTTTTTCAAAAAGAAATTAACTTGTACCAAAGAGTACTTTTTTTGTACCAAAGAGTACTTTAGTTGTACCAAATATCAGCTTTATTGTATAAAAACTCCTTTTTTACCACCAAATACATTTATTGTACCAAAAATTCCTTTGATTTTACAAAAAAATGTTAATGTTATTGTATCTAAAAGTACTTTTCATATTCCCAAAAGTACTTATCTTGTATCAAAAAGTACATTTGTTTTACCAAAAATTATGGTCAAAAGTCAAATCAAAGAATGTGAAAAATCATCTGTAAAAATACGTTTGGAGTATTTCATGTCATCGGGGACCTATGTTGAAATAATCAGGGAAATATTTTCTCGGAAAATGTTAACCCTCTAGCTCCCACCCGTATGGGAAATTTTTGGCCCAATTTGAAAAACTGTTTAAAAGTCAACTTTGGACGAAGGTCAAGGCTTAGAATCTTCGATAAAAATATCCTCCGAAAAATTTCACTAAAAGTCACCAAAGACAAATAGCTTCTATGAGTCAAAGGTTCCAAAATGAAATGTTAGTGAAATTTTTTTACCATTTATCTATTTTTGAGCAGACAGTGCAACACACTATTTTGGGAGTGAACCAAACTAATATTAAACGATAGCACGGACCTCAGTAACAAAACCCTAAACTCCATTTTGCTCCACTACGTCACAATTTTTGTTTACAGTGGTTCAAAGTTTGATTTTTTTGGTCAAAAGTCAAATCAAAGAATATGAAAAATCATCTGTAAAAATACGTTTGGAGTATTTCATGTCATCGGAGGCCTACATTAAAATTTTACGGGGAATATTTTTATACCATCACCCTTAGGGATGAGGGTATATATCATTTGATACGAAAAAAGTGTAACGCATTAAAGGAGACGAGTTAGACCCCAAGTATCTTAAGACCAAATTCGTTTCAGGACTTTTTAAGACGATTGAGATATGTCCGTCTGTCTGGCTGGCTGGCTGGCTGGATGGCTGGTCAGCAGGATAACTCGAGTGAACCTTAACGGATCGGTATGAAAATTTACCAGTATTAATATTTTTCAAAACAAACTTATGGGATTGTAAATGGGCAAAATAGCCCAACCCCTTCTGGTACCTCCCATACAAAATTACCTATTTTTGGATAATTTATATTTCTTTAATAACTTCCAAACGGACCATCGTAGTGTATTTAAATTCGGTCAGTTTTTAATCTTGCAAAAGTAGACAAACCCTTAGAAAAACGAAACCTTTGCCATACCCCTTCTGGTACCTCCCATACAAATGACCTAATTGACCATTATAGTTTTACATACATATCTTTTATGTAAGTAAACTTATTTTACTCAAATTTTGAGTATGATGTTCGCTTATAAAAATAGGATTCAGGAATGAATATGGACTATATCAGTTTACGCCTTCTGGTACCTCCCATACAAAATTACTTATTTTTGGAAAATTAATATTTCTCCTATAACTTCCAAACGGACTCTTGGGGGTAATGAAAATTGGTCGATTAATTTATTATAGGAGCAAAACCCTAGAAAACCTAACTATTTGACACAACCCTTCTAGTACCTCCCATACAAATGACCGAATTCACCTCCATAGTCTTATTTGTCAGTACACTGAATTCAGCCAAATTTTGGGTACGGTTAGACAAATTGGACTCAGAAATGAATATGGACTATTTCTGTTCACGCCTTCTGGTACCTCCCATACAAAATTACTTATTTTTGGAACATTAATATTTCCCCATAACATCCAAACCGGCACCTGGGGGACAATCAGATTTGGTCAGTTAATTTATCTTGTAATAGAAGGCATAACCTCAAAAAACCTAACTATTTGATGACCGAATATAAATGACCGAATTTACCCCCCATAGTGTTACATATATATCTTTTTTACAAGTACACTAAATTTAGTCAGAATTTGCGTAAGTTGTACGCTCATGAAAATGTGACTCTATGATGAATATGGACTTTATCGGTTGCCCCTTCTGGTACCTCCCATACAAATTGACCTATTTTTGGAAATTTTTGGAAAAAAAACTTTGGACACTTCGAGCTGCCCCTAACCGTACCTCGTGAACAAATAATTCAAACTTTTACGGTTTTGCTACATGTCTTTAGACCATTTGTATTATGACCGAAAGTCTTAGCTCCAACCGTTTACGCTCCGAAGCAAGAATATACTTAATAATACGTATTTATCAGTCAGTTTATCTGACTGAAATTTCTGTACTGGTTTCAGAACATTTTTACCCTCTATCTGCCACCCATATTGAACATTTTGAGAAATTTGACTTTTAAGCTGTTTTACAAAATTCATCCTTAGATGTCCCCTACGGGGGACATGTATTTAATTATATCTTAATATAATATTATTTTTTCAAAAAGAATTAATGTCGTATCAAAAAGTACTTTTATTGTACCAAAAAGTACTTTAATTGTACCAAGTATCACATTTGTTGAATAAAAAAGTCCTTTTTTTGTACTATTAAGAGTCTTTATTGTACCAAAAAGTACTTTGTTTATACCTATATATGTTAATGTTATTTTATCCAAAAGTACTTTTATTACACAAAGCAGTACTTGTATACTATTTTACTTTTATTGCACCAAAAATTACTTTTAATGAACACAAAATTATTTTGTTGTACTAAATTGTAGTTTTTTCTGTATCAACAAGTACTTTTATATGTCAAAAACGTTTCTTATTATACATTTAACTACTATTATTAAACAAATATTACTTTTACTATGAACAAAAAAGTACTTTTGTTGTAACACAATTACATCTATTGTAATCATAATATAAATTGAGACTTCTACCTTGCGAGATGTCTATACTACTCTCCAGCGTAGTAGAGTGCAAACGCTTTGTTGACTTGTGATTCGAAACTGCTACTGTGGCTTATAACCGGAAATGTTATTGAACATTTCAAATAAGGCGAATGGAAAATATAGAACACAGCTGGGGAAAAAAACGCCGGAAGTTGGTTTTGTTTCAACTGCTGAACTATCTCACCAACTCCATACACCATCAACATCATCACGTCTGCCAGCACATAAGCAACGGCGTATTGTCATCAGCATTGATTAAACATAACAAAGGACGTGTTGATGGTGGCATAGCTTTTTGTTTTCTTTTGCAGTAGCTAACAGAAAAAAAAACCAAACAGCAAAGAGACTGAGAACTCAGTGCAAGCAAGAAACGTGATGGGGAGTGAAATCAGAATGGTCGAAACTAACCGTATTTGGTAATACAATGCATTTTTAAAAACTCAAGGGTAACAAACAATGACTGCATATTGTGATGTTGATGGCAAAGCACACAGAGATTTAAAACACAGACAGACAACCGGAGAGCAAAATAGAACACTGCGTGTGTGTGTGCGTGAAATCAAAGTCCTTGCAGAGACACACATACGCAACCACACACACACAGAAATATATATAGATTTATATAAACGGAATCGTACAGAATTGAAAACAATGTCGACTTTTATAAAAATTGAAATAAATGAGTCTTTGATTAGATTTGACGCCATTGTTTGTGGGACAAAGGGACTTTGTCGTATGAAATTCGTTGTCATTCTCCCTTTCTAGTATTGTCGTGCTTGGTTGGTTGGTTGCTTGTTATTCTATATACATTTTACACAGACATACTGACAATTAACAATGCCCCTCATCTCATCTCCTTTTTGAGTGTAACACAAATAATGTATTCTACATTTTATATGATTGTGCTCATGATTTATTTTGTATTTTTTTTTCTCTGTCTCTTATCTATTTGCTCCTCTTCTTTTGTTTCTCTTCAAGGTCTTTTGCGGTTGCAGCAAATCTATCAGGGTTTAAAGCCCGGAAATGAATCATTTCAAGTTGAGATGGTAAAGCGCATTGCCAACGTAACCATGGCTATTGACTTCCTGCACACTCTGGAGGATTTGAGTCGTTTCAGCAACAAATACATAGTGCTTGATTGTCCAACGGAAATGGCCAAAGAGATTCTAATCCAGCATGTTAGGGACATTTCATTGGGACGTCGCACGTATCACTATTTGCTTAGTGGTTTGGTAAGTACACATGTACAACTGCTGTACGATAACCATAATATTCAACTGTTGTTATTTTTTCTGGGAGACAGGCCAGAGCAGCAACAATAACAAGAACAACAACAATAGCAGCAGCAACAACAACAGAAATGCACAGAGAACAACATAAAGCTACAGATTTAATCAAATAAGGATACTTTTTGTGGAGAGCAGTGCACAGAAGTGACACACACACACGAACACACAGGCATACACATTTAAAATGTCATTGTAGCAAAGCAGGACATTGTGCAAACTGTCCTTGGTTGGCTCGTGTGGTGAGGTCCCTTTGTATGCCTCCGTGTGTGTGTGTGTGTGCGTTTAGTCCCTTTTTAATGAAGCCTCTTGTTGACATGTGTTTTATTCAATTGGCACAACAAAAATTTCCCTCTCCCGGAAGGGGTCAAAAACAACACGACGGCGTAAAAGGCCCAGAGTTGTTGCACGAATGAAACTGTTATTAATAAACAATTATGCAGACATGTTCACTGTTGTGTTTTTGTTATTTCCGGCTTTAAGTTTGCGTTTTTATGCCGACGACCACTAGTGATTGTCGATGGGTGGGTTAAGAGTTAGCCAAGCCATTCAGTATGTAACTAACGACTGTACGACAGTTTGTGGTGCAGGGACGTGATTGAAAGCGTACACAGTTAGATTTGTTCTTATACTATATATATTATGTATTTACTTTTGTTGTATTTAAGAAGGGGACAGCTAATATACAAACTGTCGCATGTCAATTTAAAGGTTTTTAAAGAAAAGCTTAATTCGAATTCGTCATAAAACTGTATGCCCCTTTGTAAATCAAACAAATGCGAGAAGCTCTTCAACTGCTCATTCAAGGATTCAAAATAAAAATAATTTCGTACACCCCGATTACTTTTCAACTTGTACCCACACATTTAACCGAGCATATTGAAATTGCGACCAATTTTAAATATTTCGCCAAATTAAAATTTAAAACCTGTCCATTTAAGCACATGTGATTTAGGGCAATCACATAATCCCTTTCACCGAACTTAAGCTATAGCCATATTTTTTCTCTTTGCTGCTGTTGTTGTTGCTATTGGTTTCTCCTTTTGTCCCCCCTTATCGTGCTTCCATTAATATCCAGCTTATTTTAAGTGTTTGTTTGTTTTTTATTTTGCCTGTCACTTTATTCCTTTTATTTCCTACTTGATTTAGGTTATGGACGATCGTTGGGAAAGTGAAATCATAGAATTTGGTGCCATAAACATCACCGGTTTCCGTCTGGTCGACACCAATCGCAGATTGGTCAAGGATTTTTACGACAGCTGGAAACGTTTGGATCCCACCACATCAATAGGAGCGGGTCGAGAATCAATATCGGTGAGTAGACCATAAAATTCAAGCTAAGTATCATTACAACACAAAGCCAATGACAATAACACGCGGCTGTCACAAACACTGGTCGTAGGTCACTTCGTTCGTTCGTTTTGTAATGTCAAATGGGCTGACAACAATCAGAGCACAGCTGGCTTCCTTAAGTGTGAAATATGTATTGTGTAAAAACAACACAATAAAGGCCTTGTTGTAACTTTTACAAGGCAAGGCAAGACGGTTTGAATAAACAACCGTGCCAAGCCAAGACATTAAATATTTACATTACACTTTGTAACAAACAAGAAACCCGACAACATGGCCACAGTCGTCTACCTATGGACTAGCGCCAGAAATCATCATCAACAACTTAACATGAAAACTCACTTTCTTTTCCACTCCCCCCTCTCCACTTTTACAGGCACAAGCTGCTCTAATGTATGATGCTGTATTCGTACTGGTAGAGGCGTTTAACAAAATCCTTCGCAAGAAACCCGATCAATTTCGTAATAACATTCGCCGGGGTCAGACTCTAATGACGGCAGCCTCCACGTCAGCCAATGCTTCAGGTCTAGCTGGCAATGGCATGGGTCTAGGCAGTGGCGGCGGCATAATGGGTGGTTCATCTAATGGCATGGGTGGAGGCGGCGGCGGTAGTGGTGGAGGCGGCAACAGCGCATCGCGTGCTCTAGACTGTAACACGGGAAAGGGTTGGGTAACCCCCTGGGAGCATGGTGATAAAATTTCACGGTATCTGAGAAAGGTAAGCAAGCAAGCAAGTAAGTAAAGCGTAAACGAGCGAATGAACGAAAGAACGAACATACGCGCGCGTATAAAAATAGAGTAGACGTATGGCCCATAGAGGTGATGAGGCGAAATGAAGCGTATAGATGCATGTAATGTAGTGTAATCTTTAGTGTTTTCTTAAGAGTATAGATATTAAGATAGATATAAGGTATACATGACACTAAATTAAAGCTAAAATAACATGTAATGTGTGTAAATAATTTTAAATGTATATTACAGGGGACAATGCAATCGTTAGACTTTAGTTATTTATTATGAAGATTAACGAAAAAATAATAAAAATTTAATTTTATATGCTTTGTAAGGAACGAGTGTCATTGGTGGCATTATTCTGTATTAAAAATATCAACGACGAAAGTTTTGCAATGCAGAATGCCTATGGGTATTCCATTTTGATACCTTCACCCATAGGGATGAAGGCACATATCATTTGGTACGAGACAAAGTATAACGCAATGGACTGGACCTTATTACTGTGGCTTTAACATAGACCTGGTAAATCCACGATACGACTTTGCGGGATGACACTGACTGACACGAAGTCTTCAGTGAATATAGGCACAAATCTAACAGAGCCATTTTCTATTAAGCGAGGCTTCAGACAAGGCGATAGTCTGTCATGCGATCTCTTTAACAACATAATGGAGATGACCATGCTGAAGGCAGCCGTAAACACGACTGGCACTATCTTTAACAAAAGCCATATGCTGCTCGCGTATGCCGATGATGTTACTGCGGCCTTTTCGAGCATTTAGAAGCAGTCGGCAGAAGTGGGTCTAGTGATTAATGAGGACAAAACCAAGTTATTTGTTTTAGCGCACAAAGAGTCTATTCGTTTAGGTAGCTGCTTAAACGTTAACAACTATGACATTGAAGCGATTTTGTCTACCTTGCCTCCGCCATAAACATAAATAGTAATGGCAAGCGTTTTAATAATTAAGCCCCCTCTCTACCAACAAAGATCTAACTCTACCAGACATTAATCCTTCTAGTCTTGCTCTACAGCGCAGAATCCTGGGTAATGTCGGTGGCGGATCAATCTATTCTGGGGGTTTTCGAGAGAAAAATACTTCGCAAAATATTTGGACCCATCCCACCAGCATGGAATTGGGTGGACCTTATCAGTGTGGGACATTCACGACGGATCAGATATATACTGTACGGAAATCCCATAAGACGCTAATCTTTTTCGATTACAGTGCAGCCTTCGACAACTTCATCTGGCATCGAATATACGAGGCCATGTCTGTGTTTGGTATACCTGCGAAAGAAATCCGTCTTTGTCGGTGTACCCTTATGAATACCAAATACTCAGTTCGGATTGTCAAGGATCTATCTGCGCCATTCGATACGACGAAAGTTCTTAGACAGGTTTTGTCATGCACACTTTTTAATATAGTGTTGGCGAAGATTATAAGGAAAGCAGCGGTGAACATGTCTGGCACCATTTTTAGTTAGAGCCACATGCTGCTCGCTAACGTCGATGATATCGACATTATCATTCGGACGATATGAAAGGCAACAGCTGTCTTCTCATCTGAGGTAAGGGGTCAGCGAAAATGGGTATGGCAGTACACGAGCACAAGACAAAGTTAATGGTATCATCGAACAAAGTGTTCGCCCGTTGTAGACACAGCATAAACTTTGATAACAATTGCTTTGAGGAAGTTGATGAATTCATCTACCTCGGATCCGTCATGGACAAAACCAACAATGTCAGTTTAGAAATAAAGCGGATCATAGTGATCACCAACAGCTGTTTCTTTTGGCTACACGAGCACTTCATAAACACCACTTTATCTCGTACCAACAAAGTTAGTGCTAATACTATCTGTCCTGCTATATACCACTGTGTCTGGGGTGCTTACACAGGCGGATGATGCAGGTCATCTGGGGGCGTTTAAGAGAAAAATACTCCAAAAAATAAAGTGAGGCATTGCGGTAAAGGCGACTTCATTATTCGGATAAACCATGAGCGCTACGAGTTGTACCACGACATGGATGTCGTTAAGCGAATCAAAATACAACGATAACGATGGCTAGGACAAATCGTGGGGATGGATAAGGAAACTCTATGCCTAGAAGGGCGAAGCAACTACGTAGGAAGGACCAGATGGCGGAATCACTGATGCTGCGTGACCGACTCAGTCTTTTTTTCCTCCCAACTTTTATCCCAAACATTCTTACCCCCCATATTTACCCTCTAAGGGGGCCTGTGCGACTCTGACACATCGGTGGAGAAAAATAGAAACACCGGCCACACTCAGTTACGATACTAAAGTGAATGACTCAATTTATTTAATATCGTTTCTTACAACTAAACATTCAACATTCTAATCTAACCTAAAGTAAACAAAATACATACAATATTTATTACCTGATGTTGTTGTAATGTGTACACAAGCGTTGTCCCTTTTCTCATCTATTTAAACATTCCCGGAACGATCGAGTAAAGTAGGTACACACTTTCAACGCACATTACAACAACAACATGGGAAAATACTCAATATTTGTTGATTGTGTGGAACAACAACAAGCAACAAAATCTTTTAATACATAGGATCAGTACATAACTGAACAGGGCCCATACAAATTTTTCTTTATAAATTTTTTTCCCACCGCTCTAAATGCCCCAAAGGTACCTTTAGAGAGGTAGAATGTATAACAGATCCCTTAGTCTTTTTTTACCCCCCCATCTTAAATTTTTCTCCAAACTGCCCTAAAGGTTCCCCTACATGAGTCAAATGTATGACCGACCCCCAATATTTTTGCAACCCCAACAGTTTCTCAAAATTTATCTACCCTCTATCTTTAACCCTTAAGGAGGTCCCAGTACAATTTTGTTATTTTTAGAATTTTATATATAATTAGCTCCTGCCGCTCCCATATATAATTCGCTAGTGCCTCCTAAAGGGGTAAAATTTATGACGGACCCCCACTAGTATTATTCTCCTATTAAAATTTTCCCAAACATACCTACCTCCTATCTTCACCCCTACAATATGCACTTAAAACGACCAAAACATCAAAATTCTTCACAAAATAATATTTCTGCTGAAATTTGTCAAGAATTTTTAATTAATTAAGAACCTTTTTTGTCTGGGAGTCCCCATAGAGTATGTCCGAGAAAAATGTTAGGTCATACATTTTAGCCCTCTACGAAGCAAATTTTGTATGGAATCCCCTTAGGGAAAAATGACTGGGGGTCGGTCACACATTTGAACCCTCTAGGGGTGATTCGGGCAGTTGCGGGGCTTGTCGTAGATCTTGTCCACAATACGAAAAGGTTATCTTTAAAAATCGGGAGCTCGATTTTGATTTTAGACCCATGGTTTCTTGGGTAAATTTTCTTAGAATACGTCGTAGATTCCGATTTTGATAATCGCTTGGTCGAGAAAATGATTGATTCACTCTAATAAATATGTTGTCAAGTTGTTTTAAAGGCCCGCAATAATAATAATTTGTATTTATCAATCAGTTCGCCTTACAGAAATTTCATTACTGGTTTTATATAAAATACTGTATAATTGCATATTGTGTATAAACAGTCGTTGGGAGAATTTTTCCATACACCTTGTACCAATTACAAAGTGTTACTGACCCCACAAACTCTTTCAACAGAAACGTTCTCATTCTACGAACAGCTAACAAAAGTAATACACAATTATTCATGATTAATTTTGCAAGAAACAGTTGCACCCTTAATGGTACTTATTGATTACACTTAAGCAAATATGCGAAAACTCACCAGTATTAAAATTTAATTATGTCCATTATATCGATTATAACTTCCATTCCAAATTTACTCAAGTGTAGCAGATTGAAATTGCAAAACAACGAGTAAAGAAACTTACGCCCCCTCCCCCCCTCGTTGGCGAATGGCATCTTTAAAGTGCAACAATTCTACGCGCTACTCACAATGTCGTCACCAGCTTCGTCACCATCGTCAAATTGACAACCTCATCGATATGGTCCACGCAGCTGGTGACACTCGCTTCAAAGTGAGTGGAAAGACTCAATAAAATGTAATTGATGTGTCATTTGCCGTACACTTAATTTGATTCGTTTTCGTTATTTCGCTTTACATCCTTCCTGTGCGTGCGAGAAGTCCTAAGGAGTTCATGTCCATGTTTGAGCTTTCAATCACTCCTCTTCATTACAGGTTGAAATCGAAGGCCTTACGGGTGACATTAAATTCAACGATGACGGACGACGCGTTAACTATACGTTACACGTTGTCGAGATGACTGTCAACAGTGCCATGGTCAAGGTGGCCGAGTGGAGTGACGATGCCGGCCTCCAGCCGCTGTCGGCCAAGTATGTGCGCCTAAAGCCACTGGCCGAAATCGAGAAGAATCGCACATACATTGTGACCACCGTGCTGGAGGAGCCCTACATAATGTTCAAACGCGCCACTGTCGGCGAAACGCTGGAAGGCAACGATCGCTTCGAAGGTTACTGCAAGGACTTGGCCGATTTGTTGGCCAAGAAATTGGGCATTAATTGTAAGTACAGCGCCTGTCGCAAAGGCGGCACGTGTATACGTGCAGTCACGCGCCTGCCTTTCGGCCAAATGACCCTTACATTAAGAATCCATCATTAACTTTGTTATTTTGTGTATCTTTGTGTGTGTGTGTTCTGTTTTACATTCCTGTGCGCGCGGCACTTCATTTTCTCATTTATTGGGAACAGATGAAATGCGTTTGGTTAAGGACAATTTGTATGGATCGGAAAATCCCAAAGCACACGGCGGATGGGATGGCATGGTGGGCGAACTGGTGCGAAGGGTAAGTTTACACATTTTCACATTGTTGTTGGCGCTCGTTTGCAACAAGCGACGGCGACGAACGAGTGTGAGTAACTCTGTTTTACATTACGTTTTTTTGTTGTTGTTGTCTTCTCTTTATTATCTACAATTTCGTTCGTTGTTGCTGCCACTCCGGCACAGGAAGCGGACATTGCAATAGCTGCCATGACAATTACTGCCGAACGTGAGCGTGTCATCGATTTCAGCAAGCCATTCATGTCACTGGGCATTTCGATAATGATTAAAAAACCAGTGAAGCAGACACCGGGCGTGTTCAGTTTTATGAATCCTTTATCACAAGAAATCTGGGTAAGTTTACGGTAATATTATATACTTGAGTGTGGCCGACGCTAGATGGCTGGCTGCTCTCCTGCTGTTTTGCGTAATTTATTCACTTGGTCATTACGTGTTTACCTGAGCCGACAGCAAAATATTGCGTCAGAAGGGGAGTGTTAGGGATTAGTAAGTGGACTTAGGACTTCGTACAGCTACAAAAGTGTGAAGTAGGCACGATTTTCTCAGATGTTTTGTTGGCTTTACTTTAAAGGTATTTTAATAGCTATAAAAAAAATGGGGAGGGTAACTAATGAACGAATGATTTACATATAAAAATTTTATGATTATACAAACCGGTGACATAACTTAACGCAACAGGAAACAACTAATATTGGTTAACAAAAATTTAAGTGGGTCGTGCCTTATAAATTTTTGTTAAGTACTTTTTCTACGAATTGTGTACAAAAATATGCAGTTTTTTTCATGTATGACTTATAAACGAAAATATATAAAAAAAACTAGTCTGTAAATAAAAGGTCTAAGATTTTCAGGAATATTTGACTTCCGGTTAACCTTCCGGTGATCGTTCAGCAGTATTCAGACAATATCTTTGGACTCAATTTATCAATTTTTAAATACTAAAATCCATTTCAATCGGCGCCGGCCGATGGACGCTAGAATCTTTCCCATACATCGTTCATGGGGTGTAAAAGAATCAAATAGCAAATAAGCATATCCATTGTAATCCATCGCTTTTACAACATTTTTCGTATGGACTGATTTCATATGGAGTGGCGGAAAATATACAACAGCAGTAGGGTGATCGCAAGACAAATGGGGAACAAAAATTGCAGAATTTTGTCGGTCCAAAAGTTTAAATTTTAATTAAATTTTTTCACTTTAAAATTTTTTAGGCAATTTTTTTTTTCATAAATATATTTATAACTGCGAAACTGTTGACTATGCAGATAAATGATATATGAACAGGTTAAATGAGTTTAAATTTTGGATTTTCATTTCAGTACAATTGGACTAGTGCCTCCCAAACGTGGCTATAGGAGCTTAAGAAATTTAAGCCCAAAGCGGCACGAATTAACAAACTCCAATCCTACTCAAACTCTGGCTATTCCAAAATCTGCAAAGACTTATCATATTTGAGGCGTCAGACCGACAAAACCCAACACCGACTTTTGCGGTCCCAATAATCAGCAGGCTTTAACGTAACATAAATGATCTATACTTTTCTGAATGTATAACTTAAACGACAAAGATGGTACTGGTATATGTAAAACATCATCATAACAGACACTGAACTTGACCTCATAACAACAAATTTGAGGGTGATTACATGACCACCTATTCTAGTTGGCATAACAAGTGGTGATCAGTGCTATCGACGCTTCAATTAGCTTTAATTCGATACTAGGTTAGGTTAGGTTTATCCGGCTGTCGCGTTCAGCATAGCTAACTTGGGTCCTAGTGTCAGTTCTGTTGTGTTACCATTTATAAATTTTTGCACCAATTATTTCTACTCTGTTCGGTCAACGTCGTTCTTAACTCATTTTGTTGCTCTGATGAAGGCATGGATGTTCTGCAAATCACCTACTGATAGACAGGCATTGTCCACAAATATCTGACGACCAATATTTTCATATCACAGGTCACCAAAAGCAGGGCAGTAACAAAGAAGTTGTAGTCTCCTCTTCTTACTGATCATTGCAACTTCTTCAAAAATCATTCTTATGTTCCTCAGACGAACTCTAGACAGGTTCAGCGCAAATCGTGTCCTATACATATCCATGGTAGACCAAATTTGTTTGATCGCCGTGCAAGTGGAATCTCTTTTAGCAGTTTCCCCGCAATTAGATGTTTTCCTTTCATAAGAGGAGCCTCAATGTGATCGTAAACTTCGCCCGAGTTCACGGTAATGACGACCGCTTCCACTGTATCGGCCCTTTGGTTACCATATATGTCCTTATGTCGTGCACCCCAAGGTAAAGGCAACCGTCGAATGTCTCGCTAACTTCTCCAAAATTCTCTATGTGGTGAACCCATACTCCAGGGATCTCATAGGCACTTTACTATCAGGATGTATATGAATATTACCGCCCAATATTAATCGTAACTACGCCGAAGGTGGTCTATTCGGTAAGGTCAAATTTTCAATAACCGCAACACGAGATTAGATACTCAGCTAAATTATTTCTCATCAAATCCACAGTATTGCACTTTGTGTGTTTTACTCTTAAAGGAATTAAAAATTGCATTCCACCAAACCAAGAATTTAGCATAAAAATTGCCAAATTTTTGCGTATGTGAGGCAAAGATACTGCACACGGCTTCGAATCTATGGATTAGCTTCCATTCATAGCTAAAGACGATCTAATCTACTGTCTATAACTCAAGGTGTCATAGAATATGTCAAGGTGTCTTCGGAAATAACTTACAAAAAAGTTCAAAGCCTTATAGAAGGGGATTCATTTAAATGTTTGATTGTTAATTATACTTGATGTACTGAAAATAGAACTGGATGTCGTAAGGTTAATTTTACGCCGAAAGGACAATTTTTGACATTTACTTTGTTAAAGAAAACTTCGTTCATATATCGAATGTGACTACGTCACAGGTGATCTACTCGTATGGTACAACTTTCTATCACTCTATTCAGCAGTGGTGTTAACATCTCGCAAATTATTGGAGTAACGTTATCTTTCCATAACAGATTGTTAAGTGGCTTATCGACAAATACCGCAGACTTCACATGACCCAGAGTTATGATATCAGACGATCTAGATGTTCAGTTGCCAGGTCCAAAACACGAATTAAGGTGGTCACCTACGTCTGGGGTCTGTTGGAAGGATACTTTTATCTACTACTTTTAGTCACTCTATTAAGGACCGCCATTAATATTTTACGAATTTTGGCGAACAGCTGTAAGGTTCGAAAAAAGATGGTCATCAAAATGATTTATCGGTGGTTCAAGAATCTGTGCGGGTTGTCCATCAGATTAAATACAGCAACTGTTTCTATTAACGTATCCTCTGAGGTAAAATGTGCCTCATCATGCAAAAGACTAACTCGATACAGCGCGTTTATAAAGTCTTGCTGCAGAGAACATGGACTTAAATCAAAGCTTAAATTCAACTCAGGACGATCATGGACGCTTTCGGATCTTGTTCATCTTTTAATCAAGATCTTTGCGATAAATTCGACAAATCTGTACATACGAGATGCAAACACGATGCGCAGGGTGTCAAATCAATTAGTTACAGACTTTAGCTACACTCTCCGCTGCAGCCGCAATATTATCCTGACTGCGGACTGAATATAGTATTTTTGGTTGTGGATTATCTAAAAGCATACAATTGAGATGCAAATTTGGGGTTGGTATTAGCAATAGTAGGATCGAAAGTTTATTAGGCATAACATATGTTGTGCCAAGTGCACATAGAATCTCTTTTACAGAACACTGATTTTTATCATACATGGAGAGTTTATAGGGATGTGAGATATTCTAAAACAAATTGACAAGGAAAACAAAATATAAATAAGTTATAAGTTTGACACCAGTGTTGTGCGTTCTTTAAACAAAATAGTATAAACAAAAAAACCTCTAAGTGAATCAGACTTTATCTTCATAACCATAACCTTTTGATGCTTTTATTTACATTTTTCAATAGCTCCGAAAACCTGTGGATGTAAAAAACTTATGTTTCATTGACGACTTTGGAGCCATAGTGATCTAAGTGACATTTTTTACAACAACGAGTTTATTTCACAATGACATAGAAATATCAAAAATCTTCCATTCTGCATCGATGTAGGTGATCTTCAGCTTCCTTAACAGAGGTAACACAATGTCTGACTATAGAATTAGTGCAGCCAGCTAAGTTGCTGTTGTGCTGTAGATGACTATGGTTCTGGGGTCGTCATTTACACTCTTCGTAGTATTTCCCAATAACAATACCCTTATTTTCTTTTTTGTTTAAAAATTTCCCCATATCATAGCCCCCTAACCTACCTCACCGTTAATGCTACCTAACTATATATGTTTATGTATATTCTTCATTATATCACCAATCTACAAGTCAAATGCTGATGTCGTACGATTTTACTGGAAAAAGAATGCTGCCAATGTTGTTGAAATCGCACTGCATACAAATGAGAAAACTTTCAAATTTACTGCAATAAAGTTTGTTTTCCTCATCCTCTACTTTGAGACGACTACTGAAAATATTTCTTTTAACTTTTTCCCTTTTTCGCTGTGTATATTCGTTAGCCAACTTTTAGTTTACTTACCCGCGCGTACAAACGAATGTGATTGTATTAGGGCGGGGGTGCAGCAGAGAGATAGGGACAAACAAAGAAAAAAAAGGCTGGCTCTAAGAAAGCTTATAAACTTTAATAGAGTAAACAGTAAAGTTTCTGCTCATTTTTCAAACAGAAAACGACAATAACAATAACGACTGCTAAAGGGAATGATGTTGGTGTTGGTTGTTCGAGTAGTAGAGCGGGTGATAGTAATGGTGTTACAGTAGTGAGAGGCGTCGTATAAAGAGAATTTCATTGCTGCCTGCCTTTTTTCGCCACAATTTCGTCCGTTTATGGATGAAATGTTTGTTATATATGATGATACGTCCAAGGACAACACATGTACATGCAAAGATATGTATATGCCAGCATACACAGGCACATACACACTCGCCCACACTCACCTCTTCATTGCGATGTGATGAGACTGTAAGAGAACATACGAAACTGATGAAAAACAAACTTTAAAACGTTTAAAAAATACTTCTATAGCATGGAGGACAGAAATATGAACTAACCAGTTGTCCTCGACCTACCCTCCCCACCTTTTTGCGCTTTACTTTTCATGGCATTTTCTTAACAATTTCTTTGTGAATTTTAAGATTCTTTGTTGCCTCTGCTCTTGTCGTTCCGGGGCACAGAGATGTTTGAGGTCCTTAGCCCATTTTTGATGTAATTCAATTTAATACTTTAAACGCTCTGTGATAAGTCGTCTATGATTTGATGACTGTTAAAGTGTAATCAGAGAATGCCAAGGCAAAAAAGGAGCACCAGCAGCAGCAGCAGCCAAAACTCTTAAGATTCACAAGGACATAAAGTGTAACGAGATAGAATTGGCCAACAACAACATAACTCTAAAGATACAATCTTAAGTTGCGAAAATTGTTTAGTTGGTAGCGTCGTAAAGCTAAGCAAGCAAACCAGGAGCAAAAATAAAAAGGTTCACTTATCGTTCAACACTTTTGTTTCAGCAAGATTTGCAGTGCTATGGAAATTGCGATAAGACAATTGCCATTCGAGATAAACGATTTGTGATAAGGATGCAGCACCTAATTTCGTTGAAAATCTACAAGAAGATTTTAATGTCATTCCTGGTACAAGAATGTCGTTGTTGTCGTTGTTACTGTCGTAAATAAGGCAAGTGATTGCAATCTAAAACAATTTTGTGCTTTTTGTAATAGAGAAATTTAATATTATCACTTATTTTTTTGTGCTGCAATTGTGAAACTGGGAAAATAATTTAACTGCATGAAATGATGTGTATAAGAAGAAAAAGAAAAAGTTTTAGAAATTGTGAAAAACAAATACGTATCGTTTCGTAACTACATGTCTGTTAGAGTAGATCGTTTGAGTTGTCATTAAATCTTGGTAACCAAAGCTCTAATGGAAGCTAAACTCATACAGTAATACTAGGAATAGAAAGTGTTCATAGAATTAGTTTTCCCTATAAGGAAGCACTTGAAGCATACATTTTTCTTATTTATACATGGAGACACAAATGTAGTCCTTGCTTCTTATTTCGTAAACGAAACCACTTTTTCTCTCCTATTATTTGGCAGCAGCAACAGAAATTCATCTATCAGAAGCTGCACATAGCAAAGAATTCCAAGTGCTTCGGTCTTTTGTACTCCGTAGCTTGTTCGTCATACCAAGTAAAGATATTATTAGGTCGTTCACCTAGTCCATACAATGAAGTTTAGTTCGACAACCACCTAAATTGTATTTTTAAGTACAATAAATTTTACTTTTTAGTGCCAACTAGGTACATTCGATTCCATAAATGTACTTTTTGTGCAATAAATTAACTGTTTTTGTAGAATAAAAATACTTTTTGGTATAATAAATTGCACTTTTAAGTACAATAAAT
Organism: Muscina levida; assembly: GCA_964034835.1. Lineage (NCBI taxonomy): Eukaryota > Metazoa > Arthropoda > Insecta > Diptera > Muscidae > Muscina > Muscina levida. The sequence goes on from OZ035883.1 coordinate 35,158,744, forward strand.
TGTACTTTTTAGTATAATATAATTTAATATTTAGTACAATAAATTGAAGTTTTTGATACCAGTTAAGTACTTTTTGGTGCCAATTAAGTACTTTTTTTTGTACAATAATAGTACTTTTTGGTACAATATGTTGGACTTTGTAGAACAATAAATGTATTTTTTAGTAAAAGAAATGTTTAAATAAATCAAGTTGTACTTTTTGGTATCAAGTGTTAGTTGAGTATCAAATATAATCGCTCTTGGACAGGTTGGTTGTCTATACACGAAGATGCTAGCAAAACTGATTTGTGGTCAAACCACTTTAGACATACTAGATTGTAATTAGCACATCTCACGTCAAAAGATCCTCTTCCCCGTTTTTTGAGTTCAGCATCTGAAAGCAACTGGCAACTGCTTATCCAATTTTTACGTATAGTACCCGTTGCAAATATGCCCATTTCCTTCAGCTCAATGTCGAGTTCCTGTGTCCATATAAATTAGTTTCCTGTGTGATCAAATCAATGCAACGAGTATCAACATTTTTTTCGAAATATTCAACTGAAATCAAAACTTCATGAACTTCCAGGATATTATCGTCCTTCAAAAAAGTCTCTGGGGCTACATATAGCCTTGATCTCCATTTGAGAGATTTCGGATAATTTTTTTTTTCAAAGCACATATTAACAGCACCAGAAGATTCTTGCTCAAACTTATCCGCCAGTATGTTGTCAAGAAGGCCGATCTCTATGCTTTCTCCTCTTTCTACGATCCCTTCCAAATTCCTCTCCAGCACTGCAGATACGTCTTCTACCTTATCGCCGCTTTCCTCGTAACTGGAAACATCCCAATCGAAGTTCAAAATTCTTTCAATATCTATGTTTGTCAAGCCTATCTCTTGGGGTCTCATGTCTAAAAGTATGTAAATTAATTACCATAATCGCCCAAAGTTGCTCACAAGCACCTTGACAACTTGGAAAATTACTCACCTGTTGTTTGTTTGCAATTCTAAGATTTAACTTCTACATATATTTTACTTGATATTTACTTAAAAAGATTCAATAAACATATTTCAAATTTTTGTTATAATTTTGAAAGAAAGTCACATGTATAAATACCTCTTTCCAAATTCGAAAATATATTTGTCTTGACACAAGCGCGTACTTATGAAAATAACTTTGCTAATTTACAATCAAATAAGATGTTGTTTCACTCAACTTAAAGGGAACAGTTGTAGCTTTCGACATCGATACGGTGCCACGAACAAAAGCAAAAACAAAACTGACCGTTAGTCGTCAAACATATGAAGTTGCCCACAAGCAACTTTGGGGCTGAAAAGGTTAAATACAGTTTTGCCACGCCACTTCGTCAACTGCTTGAGAATATCAATATTGTCTGCAAAATGTCAACCTTAAGTGCCGAGTATTATCTTTGTACCAAATTTTTTCTCTCTGAGTCTAAAATACAGTTTTGCCACGCCCTCTCCGCTCACTGATCTAAAATCAAAATTTCGTATGCATATTCATATTCGTATTGTCGAGTAGTATCTGTGTACCAAATTTTATCTCTCTGGGGCTAAAATGTAGTTATGCCATGCCCACTCCGCCCTCTAATCCAAAATTTAAATTTCTTATGCAGGTTCATATTCGTATTGTCGAGTACTATCTGTGTACCAAATCTTATCTCCTTAGGATTAAAATACAGTCTTGCCACACCCCCTCCGCCCACCGATCTAAAATTAAAATTACGTTTGCATACCCATATTCATGTTGTCGAGTATTATCTGAGTACCAAATTGTATCTCTCTGGGGCTAAAATATAGTTTTGCCATGCCCACTCCGCCCACTGATCTGAAATCAAAATTTCGTCTGCATATTCATATTCGTAGTGTCGAGTACTATCTGTATACCAAATTGTATCTCCCTAGGGCTAAAATAAAATTTTGCCATGCCCACTCCGCCCACTGATCCAAAATTAAATTGTCGTTTAAATATTCATATTCTCGTTTGAGAGACCTATCTGTGCACCAAATTTTATCTCTCTGGGCTAAAATACAGTTTTGCCACGCCCACTCTGCCCACTGATCCAAAATCAAAATTTCGTCTGTATAATCATATTTGTGATTCCGAGTACTTTCTGTGTACCAAATTTTATATCTCTGGGGCTTAAATATAGTTTTGCCATGCCCACTCCGCCCACTGATCCAAAATCAAAATTTCGTCTGCATATTCATATTCGTATTGTCGATTACTATCTGTGTACCAAATTTTATCGCTCTGGGGCTAAAATATAGTATCGTTACGCCCACAACACCCACTTATCCAAAATTAAAATGTCGTCTGCATATTCATATTCTTGTTGCTGTGTATTATGTTGGTGTCAAATTTCCGCTCTCTAGGGCTAAAATACAGTTTTTCCACGCCCTCTTCGCCCACTGAACCAAAATTTAAATGTCGTCTATATATTCATACTCATGTTGTCGAGTACTACCTGTGTACCAAATTTGATCTTTCTGGGACTAAAATACAGTTTTTCCACGCCCTCTCCGCCCACTGATCCAAAATTTAAATTTCGTTAACTTATTCATATTCGTGTTGGCTAGTCTATCTGTGTACCAAATTATATATCTTTGGGGCTAAAATACGCCCATTGCTACATAATTAGAATGTCGTTTGCACATTCATATTCGTGTTGCCGTGTACTGCCTGGATATCAAATGTTATCTTTCTAGCTCAGCTTCGCGGGGATACTAAACTCAGCCATATCATGTCATATTTTCAGTAGTATCGGACTGTCGAATGCAGCTTTGTAGTCAGTAAACAGATGATAGGTGTCGATCTACATTTCTTGAGTCTTCTTCACTTGGATCAGCTTTCTTAAGCACAGGACACAGAACACTCTGTTTCCAATCATCGAGTATACATTACTTTAGCCAAATCGTGTTTATGAACTGATGTAGGCACGTTGCCAGCTTATCGCCACCGGCCCTAAAAAGCTCTGCCGATAGTCCATTGACTACCACAGCTTCATTCTTTTTAAGCCGTCCAATTGCCGTGCCGACGATGGTGGACAATGTACTCCGTGGTCGATGATTAAAGTAATTTTGTCACTTATGCTGTGCTCGGAAAAGATCAAAGTACGAATATGTTTTCTCAATATTTGCTGCACACTCTGTGTGTCCTTAACCAGATTATCATCTCTGTCCTCACAGTTGGGTATCCCTGTTCCAAAATCTTTGTTGTTTACCTTTTGGTAGATCTTTCGGGCTTTGAATCAACGTTTACTGATTTCAAACGTATCCATACCAATATTGCAAGACGAATGGTGCAATATGCCTATATATATTGCATTTTAAAAAAAGGGTCCTATCTAATCTAATCCCAACCATTATTGGTCTGATCACGGTTGTGACTGTTATTTCAAGTCGCTTAGAGTAATGGAATATCAGATATTCTATTTATAAATGTGATGTGATCATAATGGCTTTTTTTAAAATTACTTATACTGATCTTACACACAAGAATCTTCCATATACCGTATATGCAAAAATGGAGTTATGTATATGGCAGGGCCACATCCATTTGATATATCTAATTTCCATGCAACCTATTGTTCATTCCGAAAACACAGCTATATGCTATCAAATTTTAAAAAGGTCCGTTGAATCATTTAGCGAAAAAAGTCGACCTCTAATGGCCATTAGAAATTTGAAGGGAAACTGTTTTTAATTGAAATACAAAAAATTTAACATTTTGCGTAATAACCATTTACGCCAACCAAATAAAAAAAAACGCAACTTAAATTAAAAATCATGACAACATTCATAATATATGCTAATAACTTCCGACCAATACCGTTAACATATTCCTACTTCCGCGGCACGAAATATGTTTTCAGCTAATTACAGCTATAGCTACAGCCTTAACAGGTAAGATCGTATTACCCTCAGCAATAAGGGGCTGAGATTTCAAACGCCTCAGCACAAAATCCTACCAGCATATTTAAAAGTATTACAAAGTAAATCTAAGCGACAGAGCCTACAACAACAGAAAAAACGAGGGCAACTTACTTAGGCTGACAGTAACGCTTATGAATTATGGTTACCTTTCAGCAGTTGCAAGGATTCCCGGGGTAGTGGCAAAGACTAAGGGCTGCCATGTAAGTGAGAATAATTTGTAACAGGCCGTAATAGAAGCTGACGTTAGCAGCTAATAAGAAAGCGTTTAACAGTAGATAATGTAACAACAAGTAATTTGACATAAATTAAATGAGCAAATTTGTTTCGTGTTACGTCCTCGTATTTCGTACTTTCTTTTAAGTACAAGAGTATGTGTGCGAGTGTGAGTGTGTCTGTTAACACACATGACTTGACAACAAAAGCTCACGTCTATTTATGTACACACACAGGGAATTTAGCTAAAGACATTCCATCCAGGATATGGGAATGGAGCCATGCAAGGTATTCATGTGGGTGTTTGACTGTCTTATCAGCGTTACAGCCTAACACAAACATATACCAACTCACTCTCTCTCTCTGTCCCTCATTTATTTATTTTAATCTTCCCTATACATTGTAGTAGGTATACTTGTGCATGCGTGGGAATATAACCATGTATGTATGTGTCAGTGTTTGTGTAGATTATGATACTATTAACTACGTAATACCTGTTCATACGCTTCGTTACCTCTGCACTCAGTGTTGTCCTTGGCGTCGTGGCTTCACCTTCATTGAGGTGTTATATTTCTTGGCGCTTTAAAAAGCATAGCTAACTAGTCATATATCAGGCCGCCTGACAAGGCCGCAAGTATGTATGTTATTTTGACAGCTTCCTGATAACCGTTTTCTGTGTAGGCTTCTAATGAGGGGTCATCATTTATTCTCATCCTCGGGGTTTTTTTTTTCTCGCTTCGTGGTATATTCATTGTGTTTGTGTTGCTGCCATCACTGATTCTAATTGTAATCAATTTTACACCTTAAATCGATGGCTTCATTCCGGCGATCATACGAAATATGATATGATACCCTCATGCACTTTGGTCTCGAAAGTTAATTGAATAGATGAAGAGATCAATTGGCTTGATATGTTTAGCGATAAATGCTAGTAGCTTAACACTTAATAATCTCCTTTGTATAGGCAGGTTTCTGTTGGATATGAATACAAAAGGTAAAATAATAGCAAAATATGTGACCTCACTTCGGGTAAAAGCCATAATATACTTATGCTGATTCAAAAATAGAAATTTATTACAATATTGAAACCTAGTGGGACACAGTTAATGTGCAGTAAGGGAGTACGAAGGGAGCTGTTAAGGTCTGATTGGATTATTAGGTCAAATGCAAAGCCTGAAAAGAGTAGGACCATAGTTTGCTAAAGATCTTTTGGCACTCACAGTAATATCTTTTTAGTTAATTTTTTACAATATTTAAGATCTTTAAAATTCTTATCACAATAAATAGTATGGCTTTTAATAAGAGTACCCAATTGAGTCAATAAAAGTACCCAATTCGAAACCAGTACTACATAGTTGGTATGATAACCTTTTCTTTAAGGCATTTTATGTAGCCACATAAACAAAAATTATAACTAAGTAGCTATCGTCGCCCATACTAAATGGAAAAAGTTGCAGTTATGAAATCTGGAACAGTTTCTAAAGGCAGAACAAAAAGAGCGATTTTTTACATTCTCTATGTAAGGCGGTAAATACGTATAATTACCATAACGTATGATGATTGTCTATATTGTCCTATAGAGAACGAAAAGTTCCCAGCGTAGTAAAGATGTGAACATTCACAAGTCGTTCCAAGCCTTTCTGGTAGTCTTGTTTATTGTTGCCTTACCTTTTTTTGTGCTTCAGATACATGTCCACTTAATTGTTCAGTTTTCTTATTGTTAGAAGTGAAGGGACTACAGTAAGAAGCGTTTACAAATTTGTGCTTTGTGGTCATAATGACTTGTTAAAGGCAATCAACAGCTCCGTGAATTTCATCATAGCACAATATACATTTGTGTGGGTCGAATAATAATTATAATTTTGGAACATAAAATTTTCTAAATTTCTTAGACTTTTCCAAGCATAAATCTATTTAAAATTTAAGTCTATGCCAGCGATAATATACATCCTTCAGCCATCTAGTTGATACACCTTTTACATCAATTGTACCAATATTGGTTTTACATTACTACGCAATCTTTAAACAATAATTCCTATTTACTTTCAGGTCAGCGTTATTTTCAGCTACATTGGCGTTAGTATAGTGTTATTCTTTGTATCCAGATTCTCACCATATGAATGGCGGATAGTGCAATATCAAACAGGTAAGTGAAAACAAAAGAATTTGTTCATAGCTTAACTAATTATACGACACAGTATAATACAAAGGGAAGCAAAAGATTTAATTAATATTTAGTATTTTTAAAAGTCAGCACCTTTTTTGCAAGAGAACCATAGGTAAATGCGATTGGCATTTACAGTGACGGCATCGCTTTTTCTGAATTTTATTATGAAGAAAGGTGTAAAGGTGCAAGTTTTTCCTATGGCCTACTTCAAAATCAATAGGTCATTATTTAAAATAATATCTAAAAACTCAAACTGACCACTCAAGGTTGGCATTAACATAGTGTCTTGATTGACCAAACGATTTAGTAATATAATATTTTAAGATATCGAACTTTGTCAAAGATCACCCCTAATAAATTCTTTGAGCAACCTTTTTTTAGAAAGTTTGGATGTTTAAAGATCCCATTTTTAAAGTATTTCTCGGCCTTTTCTCGATATGAGGACAAAAAGGACACGTAAGGAGTCAAAATAGTGGCTTAAAATATTTCACAACAAAAAATCATCGTTACATTTTATTGAAGACATTTTTTACCGCAATTTCGGTATAAAATGACAAACTATTCCAAAACTGAAAACTTAATAAGATAATAAGAGGGATCTGTCCTCTCGGAAATTTAGTAGACTCCTGGGAATTATTCTGCGAAAATATTATTCACCCGCCAGACAATGTCCATTTGTTTGCTGCACAGTGTTATTAACATAGACTAAAGTTAGCTGAAATTACAGTTTAAGATCAATTCTTAATTAATTAATTACACTGTGATAGTTTCTGGCAAAAATATTTCAAGACAAGACCGGAGATGACGGTTTTACCCCAACTTGCGTAAGAGGAATCGAACTGCATCATTTGGTTTTTGTGTTACAATGACGGTTTCATACAATTTATGTTTTGTTTTTGCTAATACACTAAACTGGTTAAGGTGGAATAATGGAATTTTAGTATGTATAGGTTGGTCGCAAGTTATATTTGGGAAAACAAATCTAGAATTTTGTCGATCAACCCCCCAAAAATTTGGGATAGCCAAAAACAAACTCGACTCAATGAGCTCAACTGGAGTATGTTAAACCGTGCCGCTTTGGGCTTTAAGTTTTTAAGCTCCTGTAGTCACGTTGGACTAGTCGTTCATGAGTTAAGCCTCTTAAACGTGGATATACGAGCATACAAATTTTAAGCCCAAAGAGGTACGGGTTAACATACACCAATCGTGCTCAAACTTTGGCTATCCCCAAATCTACAAAGACATATCATTTGTGGGTGGTCAGACCGACAAAAATCAAACATCGATTTTTGCGGTCACCCTAGTGTAAAAGCATGCCATAATACCCTCCCATATATATTTTTCCAAATATTGTTTATTGCAGTTTTTCAAGGATATTCAAGGATAACAATTTCAATGGACAAATATTACTCCTGAAAAATCAAAACAAACAAAAATTATAAAATGTTGAAATTGTCTTTTTTTATTTGATATCCATATCACCATTGTACAACTAAGAGAAATACAGAAATAAACTGAATAACTTTTAAAAAATTAAATGTCCTTTAAAAGGAAATGAAACCTGCCGATGAAAAAGTGAGTATTCAGTTTTACTTTTCATGGCCACTGCTGTCACTTGTATACAGTACCGTTTATGGGTCATAAATTGTGTCGCACTGTGTCGTATACTTGGTATTGTGTATCAGATGGTTTTCAGAACCAAACCTTGTTTTAGAGTTAAGGTTTTTTTTTACCAATATTTGAAGCCCAAATTGTTTTGAACAACTTTGTTAAAAAGAGTTTATCGGTATAACCAACCGATTAAGTCAAAGTCGAAAAATAAAAAATCCACTGTATTAGTAAAAAAAAAAAAAATGAAATCGTCATTGTAACTCAAAAAATTCAGTTCGTAACTCATGTCGATAATCATCACATCGTTTTTTTTAAGATTTTTTTTCTTGTAGAGGACACCTATATTTGATCCTTGATTATTTTGACGCTGCTGCAGCCTAGAGCCAACATTTTAAACGACGGCTTAACAGGTGTTATGTAAAATGTTCTGTACTTCGTCGGGAATATGTCCCTATTATTTATAAAGGGACACTGGGTCCCTGTTCGTTAGTTCACTTTTAAGGTCTCCTCATTGGAAACAGTATATCTAGGTTACAAGATGCTAGTTACTGTCAGCTCTTTTGGATATCAGTTTTTCCTGAAACCACAATGTTTGATTCAATAATGAATTCTGTAGTTTCTCTAGCTTGGTAATATATAGCTCTACATACATTAAAACAGCATATCCTCTGTGATCTTCAAAAAAGTATCGACCAATAAAGATGTAAGTAGACTTGGGATCGTGGTTGATGTTTTGTTGAACCTGTCTGTCTGTGGTGGTCATAAGGCCCACAGTCATAAGGTCCATGGACTAAACTAGTCTTAAGGTCCATGGGTCTTATGACACAAAAAAAGTGTCATAAAGTCCACGAACCTTATGTCTCCTTCCATTGCGTCAAAACATCCATGGACGTTACGACACTTCCCCAACAATTTTCAAAAACGAAAACAACAGACATTTCTCCTAAAATGAGCCGGAGTTTAATTTTTAAGACGTGTTTGAGGGATCGTGGTACCAGTACTGACAAAATGGTGGCCTGCCCATGGACCATGGACCCTATGACCATGGACTTTATGACATGCCACCTCTGTCTGTCAGCAAAATGGGTAATAAAGTTCATGGAGACAGGAAAACATTTGAATCGATGGAGCTTCATTTGAATGCCGTATGTTGAAATGAGTTGTAAAAGGTCCACCCTGTATTTGCGCAATCACATATAACGGGTGTCATGTTTTAGAAGAATATAAGTTTTTTAAAAATAAAACTCAACAAATCCTACGGAATGACTAAAAGTTTTGCTTTTTTAGCTTACAAATTTCATGGAATTTGAAAGTAAACTGTTAATGACTAGAGACAGGAAGCGAACCAAGGATCTTCCTCATAGTAGTCGAGTGTTCTAAATAACATGCCACGGCCGGTCCGGTGTTTTAAAATAATTACTGGCATATGACCTCAGCGACTGCGCCTTATGAACGCTATCCTGTTGGTCTAATTCCGTATCAGTTTTCCGAGCACACCAAAATTTTCATAAAGATCTGTTAGGGTCTACTCGGGTTATCCTGCCCAACGGGCATCCAGCCAGACAGACAGTTGGACATGGCTTAAACATGTTAAAAAGTCATGAAACGAATTTGGTCATAAGATACTTGGGGTCTCACACTTCTCTTTCAATGCGTTACACTTTTTCTCGTATCTAATAATATATAGCATCATTCCTAAGGATGATAGTATAAAATTCGCCAACACACTTCGTTAATATGTCAGCTAGTTGTGCAGTTATTCTTACCGGTAGTTTTATACGCCTAAAAAAACACTCTTCACTCTTACCCTGTTCTGAGTGCCTATCACAATTTGGCCTACTGTTTTTGTAATGACTTACGGAAATAAACCTTACTTCGCACTACTAGGTTTGTACTTGAATTTAAAACAAAAATGATTGTCAATACTATAAATTAACAAATTTATACCAGAGCATCTTACGTTGGTGATGTGGCGAATGAATTACAATATGGAAAGTATTGCTCATACGTAAAACTACAACCATAATAACTGGAACAACAATTTGTGCATTTAGTGATAAAAAGCGCATTAGTCTAAGAAGTATTAGTGATAAAAAGCGCATTAGTTTTAGAAATATTAAAAATATTGAAAAGAATTGCTGTGTAAATCAATTTTATTTGATACTTATTTTGTTTCTTATTTTTTTAAAATAAGATGAAATGGAACATCTTTAAATCCTATAAAAAAAATTTCGACTGTGTTCGCCTACTAAGTTGTTTGCTGAAGCAATCGTTCAAGCTCAAAGTTAGCATTACGCTGTTATAGATAACAATGTCCTCAAATTCGAGCAATTTCTATTGCAAAAACTTATAACTTACTACAAATTTTGTGAGTTTAAAGACTGTCTGTACATTTAGCTCCTGACAAATAATTTTATGAACCTCGTTCTGCATATGCCGCAGTATGTTATTATGTTTAATTTTAGAAAAATTTCGTCCTAGTTACTTCCTTGTCTGCTTTAAATTTGCCTCTACAACAATGTACCAAATGCAATTAACCTAGGACCTAGTATAGAATACACAATGATATCACACATTGATCCCTACAACTGCAAAGTTATTGCAAATCAACTGATATAACCTGTACACATTGTATGTTTGTCGATCAAATTATCGTCTAGGCTTAAATATACGTTATAACAATTTACACACTGACACTTCAATTTCTGGCTTATATGTACTTCACAAGTTTCCATTTATGCTGCTGCCACTCCCAACCCAATTGTCCTCAATTTAAATACGGTTATTGTATTTACTCATTTATTTGCTTCATAACAATTTGAACAATCATCCAAATATCAACAAGAAGTAAAATACGCATATTATTTACATCGATACGCACACGCACGTAGTGTAATATTTATACACGTTGGTGCGTGATACCATGACGTGACACGTCAACGAAAGTAACGTCTCACGTTTTCCAAACAACCCACCCACCCAATGAACATCGGGTTAACAGCTACAGTAAAAAGAGGCTGTGTGAGCTCGATGTGAGCGTATAAATTTGTTGCGACTTTGTTGTGAAATGGCAACATAAAACAGAGCTGAATAGAAGACAAAATACTGCAACATAATACAAATTCAAATCAGTCATGTTTCGAAATGACTTATGCTGGTTACTACTTTACACACAAACACACACACGCCCTCCTCTATGAACATTTACTACATACCTATTTGTTAAACATGGAAGTGTACTATGCGATCCACAGTAACTGGTATGTGTGTATACAAAAAAAAAAAAAACGAAACACACATGTATGTAATGATGATACGATGCTTGTATGCCTTAATTTAATTTTTGCGTAAAGATACAAGCGTAAAAAATAAAACTCACGCACACATGCACATTTAAGTTTTGTTTTTGTATGCCAAGCACGATAACCTCGAAGCGAAAAAATGGAACACAATGATCATACAAATACACATGCACACGAACACGTTCACGTACACTGGATGAATGAATACCCTGACAGAAGATATGTGAAGTCATGAGGAATGAAAAGTCAAAGGCACAACCATCAAATATCAGCACATGTTCGTGTAGCTGTGGGGGGGGGGGAGGAAAAGGCAGGCTAGAGATAGAGATGAGAGCCCCCTCTCTGCAACCACTACAGACAACTATGAAAATAAAATGAAAGCAACGAAAACAACAACAGAAAGCAGACACAAGCAAAAAATTTGTAAAAAAAAACGACAGTAAAAGATAATAACCAGCACAGTTGGACAGAATGCTGGAAGAAGTACAGATAGGTACGCAGTTTTATTTGAAAAAACAAGTACAGTGGGTTGAAATGTCAAATGTGGATATAATTCCCTTGATCAACATTTTAAGATATGTTATAATTCGCACAGATCGTTAAATTTTATATAAAACTTGTAGTTTCTGGCTGAAATTGAAATAAGAGGTACTTTCACAACAGTACACGTATAACATACTTACTACGCTATGGTAATCCAAAAAGACGGAGTTGGGGCTTAATAGCTAATATCAATTTTCGCAGACAATAGTTGGTTTTTCTGATATACCTTCTTCGACAAAGTTGTTTTAAATAAGTCAAGCTTATCCGAAATCCCAACTATAGCTTTTGGAAAATCTATTTAAACCCATAAAACACAAAACGAAGTAAAAAAAACTTAAAAAAATTAGTATAAAATCGTCATTGTAACTCAAAAAACTAATGCTGCAGCTCGATGCCTCGTGTCCGACTTAGGGCAAAACCGTCGAGTCCGGCCTTTTCGTCGAAAACTTTTGACAAAAACTATCACAGTGTTTTCATTACTATATTATTATATTATTGTATTAATCGTTTTGTATTGAAAATGCTAAATCTCATTGGACCAAATTTAAATGTCTTCCAGCTGTCCGTTTGAAAATTAATGGAAAAATATTACTTTTACAAAAATAGGTAATTTTGTATGCAAGGTACCATTTTGTAAACCATTAAAAAAAACTTAATTTCCCTCTACACCCCACGAATGAGGTATGGGATGCTTCTCGCGTTTTTGTGAATTAACACACCTTCTATTTTAGATACACAACTACTACTACTTGTTTATCGACGAAAGCGAACGTCACTGTTTGAGAAGCTTTTACTTGGCATGCCGATTATATCGACACTTATACTCCGTAGTTGCTGTCGACAACATCGAAATGCAATGAAAGCAAAATTATTTTTTTAGATGACTGGAGCCAGGAGTTTATCCTGGGATCTCCCGCATGGTAGTCGCGTGTTCGAACCATCATGTCACGGCGGGTCCCATTACTTTGTTTTATTAACACTGGTAAATTTTCATAAGGATCATATAAGGTTTACTCGAGTTATCCTGCCCACCAGCCAGCCCGCTAGCCAGACGGACACGGCTTACTCATCTTAAAAAATCCTGAAACGTATTTGGTCTTAAGATACTTGGGGTCTAAGATGCCTCCTTAAATGCTTTACACTTTTACTCGTATCAAGTGATATATACCATCATCCCTAGGGGCGATGGTACAAAAACTGAATATAGCATCGTAGCTAAAAATGAATGGATATATGTACGAACTCAACACTTTTAAAATCACTTAATCGCAGTACTTCCGATACTTATTACTCAGTTTTGAATCACAATACCATGTATTGACTACATGGCGTATGGGTTATATGTATAATGTTCGAAATATTGTTCATACGTACCATACGACAACAATGAGAATTATATAATACTTGCTTGAACATTAGGCGTGCGATAGTGATGTATAGAAATCCTTAGTAACACGATTTGGAGACGGCTCACCTTTCAATTTTCTGAGGTTGAAAAAAAATGTTCATGAGGCAAAAAATGGGGTTTGTGGGGTGTGTACGACAACAAAGAGAATTAGTATTACATGTACATTGGGTGTGGGATAGTGTTGTATAGAAATTCTTAGTAACAAGATTTGGAGACGGCTCACCCACTAATTTTGTGAGGTTGGGAAAAAAATTTCATGAGCCCCAAAATGGGGATGGGGTCAAATTACTGCGCATCGTGGTGGCAAGATGGTTGGAATGCGGAAAAATACACAACAAGCCCGCAACTGCACCGGAGTTGCCTCTATAGGGGTGAAATGTATAACCGACACCCACTAATTTTTCTCTCCTAACATTATACTTGTAAATACCTACCCCCTTATCTTCACCAATTCAGGAGGCTCCCATACAAAAATCAAATTTTCATCCACTAATAATTTTTTACCTACTCCCTATCTTCAAACCCTCAGGGGGCTCCTATACAACAATCTTATTTTTATCAAACTTGATCCCACTGCTCAAAAGATGGCCCTAGGGGAATCAAACCGGCCCCCAAATTTTTTCAACACCAACAACTTCTCAGAAAATATTTAGCCTCTATTTTCAACCCTACAGATGGTCCCCACATAATTTTTTTATTTGTTATATTTTTTTATGAAACCATCTCCTGCGGCTCCCATGGTGCCTCCAAGATAGGTAAAATATATCGCCGACCCAAATAATTCTTACCACCTAAAATTTTTTCCAATAATACCTACCCCCTTTTCTTCACCGCCTGAGGGGACTCCCGTACAAAGATGAAATTTTTATAACATTTGCTCCCACCGCTGACTGGTTAAAAGGTGCCTCTAGGGGAGTCAAACGTAACACCGATTTCCAATATTTTTGCAATCCCAACAATTGCTTACAACATAACTATCCTCATCCTTAACCCCCATAAAAATTATAAATTTTTTATCAGAAATTTAATACTGCAGCTCCTTTGGTGCTCCCAGAGGGTTAAAATTTATCACGGATCCCTAACATTTTTCCCAATCATACCAACGCCCTATCTTCATCCCCATAAAAATCAAATTCTTATAAATTTGCTCCTTCCACATTAACTATCCCAAAGATGCCCCTAGAGGAGTCAAACGTTTGACCGACCCCCAATATTTTTGCAATCCCAACAGTTTCTCACGACATATCTACCCATTGTCTTAATTTTTTTATGAAATCGGCTCCCTTGATGTCTACCAGAGGGGTAACATGTATGACGGACCCCCACAGTTTTATGCTGCCGAGTGCCGCTCCTAGAATACTATTATATGCGCTTCGATCTTCTGTGCTTCTTCATCAAATTGCCGCACCAAGTTCTGCAAGGTTCTCAGTACCCTGGTCTTTTCATCGGAGTTTTTGTCGCCTTCTTCTGCGCCGGCAATCGAGTTTATTGTCGAATACATTTCGAGCTGGAGCTTTTTCATCTATGCATACAATATTAGCTATCCAATGCACCCGCAGCACTTTAATGCGTTTGACCATATCAATATCGATATAGAGCTCGTACAGTATATGATTCATACGTTGACGAGGATGGGTTCATAAAGTATTGGGAGTGTTTTCCTTTCGAATATTGCCAGAACCGATTCATCCGCTAGTGGCAGTATCTAGGATTCTGCGCCATTCACCAAGACAGGTACAACGAGTACCTGTCATAGCCTTTGTTAAATCCGTAGTAGCAACTATTACCAAGCAGAATTTCCAGGATTCCAAGGCTGACATAATTTGTTTATAGATGACGGACACAAGGTAGATAAAATCATCTACCACTTCAAAATAATAGTTATCAACTTTCACACAGTTTCCCAAACGTTTGCACCTGTCCGGCAGTTTCCGGGTAATGAAGTACTTATCATCAGCAAGTAGCATATTTCTATTGTAAAATATCATGCCAATAGTGATTACTACAGCTTACTTCACTGTCATTTTCAAAACTATGTTTGAAGATGTCACACGTTAGGCTGTCGCATTGTCCTAGGCTACGTCTGGTATACAACGGTCCAGTAAGGTCTTTGCCAAGATTTACTGAAGGCTTTATGTTAGTCAGAGTCATTCCGCAAAAGAGTATCAGCTTCGCTGGAATACTAGACTTGGACATGGCTTCGAGTCAGATCCGTTAACACTGTGTTCAGTCATATAACACATTTGAACGGACAATTTACTTAAAGAACCCACTTGGATCATCTTTTTTCAGCACACGACATAATGCGCTTAGATTCTAATCATCGTGCATGCACTCGTTAATCTAAACAGTTCGTATGAGTAGCTCGTTATCAACTCATCGACGTCTGACTTAAAAAGTTCTCACGAAAGCCCACCGGCACCGGCTGTTTTATAATGTTTCAGCCGCTATATCACTCCTCTTACCTAGGTTTGGCTCAATGGTGGGCAATCTAAGCCGTCGACGACTTTTTGCCTTCCGGAACAAGCAATTGGTGGAAGTTCTATTTTTATACATGCAGCACACCCAGCGCATATGTAGTCACCAGTCATTTCCGTCAGTGTCCTTACAGAAAAGGAGTTCAGTACCTTAACCTTTAACATTTACCTTTTGGTAGAATTTTTGTGCTTTACCTCTATCCTATCTCCCATTCCTTCATCTGAAATTGTTTTCGCTTATATAGATACCTTATCTGTTGAACTGTCTCCTTGTGTCGTTACCTAACAGCCCTGTAGGCAGAATCCCCTTCCTCAGACCTTATGCACCATTCTTCATAGAAATTCTGAAGAATTCGAAACAATTTCTTTAATTTCAATAAACTGCTCTTTTCACGTCATAATTGTATAATTTTTTATGTCTATCAAAGCAATACTCTCAATTTAATTTTACAGTTCAAATAAAGCCCTTCTTGAAATACTCATATTATCATACACTTAGTTCTGCCTTTTCTCAATGCACCTTCTGGCTATTTTCACTATTTCAACAACTTTACTAACATTTAAACAAAAAATTATGAAAAATTCAACAGACATAGCTCATTTTTAAACAATGACTTGTACAACGAAAGATTATTACAATTTTAATTTCTTTCATTAGTTTTCATCCCACTGTGCCGCAGTTCTTAAATCCGCATAAAACTACATAGTAACACACAAACCGTCACACGTACATACCTTGAATAGTTGATAATTCATAACAACACACTCGCACACACTGATACATATAAGTGTACACACTCGTAACTCATGTTACATTCTCTACCCGTTGTGTACAATTCCAAATTGCAATGAATAAAAACCAGGGGAGCAGAAAACAAAAGCAGCATGAGCCCAAGAGCAAGACTTAAGGACATAAGAAACAACATGTAGTAGTAGTTTTTTTTGTTATTCATTTCATTGAAATGTTTAGCATCATTCAATAGTCTGCCTGGTGGTTGGTCAACCGCTATTGAAATGGGGCTAAATAGAAATGAAATTGTATGCTAACGAATAGTTTTGTGTTTGACTCTATGATTTGTTGTTTTCTCATCTCTTCTTTCTCTCTCTCTCTCTCTCTCTCTTACAGAACCACACAGTCATCATGAGCAGCTCTCTAACCAACAACCGCCTGGCATCATAGGTGGCGTTCCTGTGCCGGGACCTATGGCCGTGACGCCTGGTGCCACAGGTGTAGCGGGTAGCCCTGGGGGAGCTGCATCAACAGCAGCTGTTAATGATTTTAGTATTTTGAATTCGTTTTGGTTCTCATTGGCCGCCTTTATGCAACAGGGCTCTGACATATCACCCCGCTCGATATCGGGCCGCATTGTTGGAGCCGTCTGGTGGTTCTTCACCCTAATACTTATTTCATCGTACACAGCCAATTTGGCAGCGTTCCTCACCGTCGAACGCATGGTGACACCCATCAACTCACCCGAGGATTTGGCCATGCAAACGGAAGTACAGTATGGTACTCTGTTGCATGGTTCAACGTGGGATTTCTTTCGGGTAAGTACTGTCTACCATGCGCTACCCTCTCCTGGTTATTAATCCTTTATAGCGTGAATTTGTAGCTGACACAATGCAAGGCAACTGTCAGTTGCCTTTTGAAGTTCCAATCAAAATAATTTCTTCTCCAGTTTCTCATGGCTGTGCAAAACAATTTGCATATCATCCATGTCATATCCCACACACATACACACACTCATTCCCGAGCATTCATTTCCAATCGAGTATCTGTATGTGTGTGTTTCTCTTTGGTGTCGGTGTTTGGATGAGATAGGAATACATCAGCCTTGCAGAAAATATTGCTGAGCTCAAACAACAAAAAAGGGATCAGAAGATTTTTTTCCGGTGACATTTGACTGATGTGTGGTGCAATTAGTTTTGACAAGGAAAATGCAAACGACAATCTCTGCTCTCATTTAATGCATGCTCTGACACGCATTCTCCAAAGCCTATTTACTTGTCACCCACGCCACTCCTACACGGGTGGACGGCTCGCTTGCTAGTTTTGTTTGGCTTTAAACGATGTGAAGCACGACTATAGCGAACATCACGATTTACTCTTGTTTGATTCGATTGTTTACTTGCATGCAGTGTGTGTGTGTGTGTAAGAGTATGCTGGTGTGGGTACGAGTGCTTTCTTATATCATTGCACAAACTGTTGACGCTGTCATCGTCCTGTCTTTCAGCATCTATCTTTTGAACATACGAGTTTATCCTTTTTTACCCTAGCATTTCCTTTCCATCGTCATCGTCTTGTTGATTTTATGCATATTTTATTGTTGTGAACGTGAGTTGCTGTTTGCTGATGTATGCGTGAGTGTGTGTCTGTGTGTGTAGGAGCGATTCTTTAACAATTCCAATAAGTGCATATTGTATCTGAAATTGACACATTTCCATAGACAGGAACAAAACATTTATGAATAACCAGGCCATTAAACGCCTTGGGCTATAACTTGAAATGCGCGGCGTTGCACGTCATGCAGCGTGAGAGCACTGTGTGAGCGAACTGTTAACACGGCCATAACAAAGTCAACAAATATGCATGGGGTGTTTGTTAAACTCTAACGAGCCGTAAAGGCACAGAAGTTGCTGCTGTCACTCAAAATGTTACACTTGTCATATTTTGACACTTGTACATCAAAAGGAGCCGAATTTTATGGACCGTTTAAGGAACTAATGTAATTTTTGAAGGACTTTTATATGTGAGAACAATTTAACGGGAGTTGTAAAGATTTCGACGATTACATATTGAAATCTTAGCAGACAACAAGTGGTTGAAGTTTAGAGATATTGACGTTTTAAGGGACAATAAAAAAGGTCAAAACTAGAAAACTTTAAATTGAGAACTCAAGAAGAATAAAGGCCGCTTACTTAAATAGCTCGTACATCTTATAATTCATACATCGTCGATACTTTCCGTTAACGATGATGGATCCATATATTTTACGAAGTATTTTCTCCCGAATACTGCCAGACCCGGTATTGCATCTATATGCAAACAGGATTCTTGTCCGGATTTAATAGCTGACGTTAATAACGCAGCGTCCCAAACGATTACATTCTTTGTTTAGACCCATTTTCGCTGATTCCCCCCGTATACCTGAGAAGGCTGTAGTCCCATCGCGGTTGTTTTCTGCCAATGAAGTCTTTATCATCAGCAAGTTGCATATGCATTTCATTGAATATCGTGTCAGTCATGTGTACCGCAGCTTTCCTTATTATCATCTGCATCACTATGTCGATGAGGTCACACAATAGGATGCCGCCTTGTCTTAGACCTTGTATGGTATTAAATGGTTCCTTAAGGTCCCTGCCGATTTTCACTGAAGACTTTGTATCAGTCAGGGTCATTTCTCAAAGGCGAATAGCAAACTCAGTCATGGCTTCAAGTAATTTCTGCCCTATCAGGGTGTCGAAAGCAGCTTTAAAGTCGGTGAAACGATAGTACGTGGCGATTTGTTTCTCTTGGATCCTTTCCAGGATTTGCTAAAGTGTGAATATGTGGCCAGTTGTTGGTTTAAAGCCACTTTGATAAGGCCCGATCAGGTTGGATAACACTGGCTTTAGTCTTTCACATAACACACTCAACAGGACCTATTATGTAATGGGTAAAAAGCGGTTTGTCTTTGT
Source organism: Muscina levida (assembly GCA_964034835.1). NCBI lineage: Eukaryota > Metazoa > Arthropoda > Insecta > Diptera > Muscidae > Muscina > Muscina levida. The sequence continues at coordinate 35,178,077 of OZ035883.1, forward strand.
GGTGAGCAATCTAAGCCACCGTAGACAAATGGCGTGATACCATATCGTGCTCTGCCTTCCGGAACCAGCAGTTGGTGGAGGTGTTCTCTCTCCGCATATGCCGAACATTCTGCGTATCTGTTACCAGATTTCTATCATTGTCCTAACAGGAGAGGAGCCCAGGACCGTAACCTTTAACTTTTACCTTTGTGTAAAAGTCCCTGTTTCACCCGTTCCTTCACGTATTTTTTTTTTCGCTAGGATGACCTTTTTCAGCGCAGGACATATACATATGCTGAGCCTCCATTCATAGGGCATGCACTCGTTAAGCCAAACCGCGCATAGAAGCTGATGTATGCTCGTTATTAGCTCATCACCGCTGGACTAGTAGAACTCTGCCGGAAGTCTATCGGCATCGGTTGCTTTATTATTTTGCAGACGCGATAATAGTCTTCTTATGTCGGTTGTTTGGCTTGGTGGTGGTCGACAATTGGCGTGATTCACCAACGCTGCCTGCCGGAACTAGCAATTGGTGGAAGTGATCCCTCCATATATGCAGCACACTCTGCGTATTTGTTACCAAATTTCCATTAAATTAGAAGTAACAATAAACTTTTGGTAGAAGTTGATGGTTACGTTCTCCCGTTCCTTCACCTGACTTTTTTTTACTTAAATAGCAGCAACGCCTATTTTACTGTCTCCGTGTGCCGTTACCTAACAGCCCGGGTTACAATTGGTTGTGGCCTTTAAGCAGCACCCTAATCCTCAGACGATATTCATTATCGTACCAGGATCCGTCATAGCGCCGTTTTTCATATCTAAGCATGGTTGCTGCCATGGAATGCACAATATGCAGTTACTGTGTATCGGAAACGTCAGCAGTACAGGCATTGTATCGTAGTAGTTGAGAGACCTGGTTGGACTAGGCCGTGGATAACTCTGGTGTTTGAAGTTTTGCGATGCCCAGCTATCTTTTTGATTGGATAAGTGCGTTTTTCACTCAGCTCAGAGCCAATGTTAGCATCGTGGATCACGCTTATGACCATGACACTATATGCATACCATCGAGTACAACATTTTTAATTTGATTTTGGTGTTTTGATCGGGAAACAGCCAAGTTGCCATGTGAATATCTTGATACCCGTTGTCGGACGTCTGGGTATGTAGGCTGAATTTAACGATCGCTGGATCAGAAACATCCTCCCTCCCTAATTTTGCATTGAAATCTCAAAGGACAATAATGATATTGTTCTTATCGTCCTTATTTTCAGTAGCAGCATGTGCAGAAATCAGCGTGATGTGGAGATATTTCGCCTTGATGTGGATTATGACTATTCATGTCTGATATGTCTGATTATCTGGCCAATTACAATTGCATATCCAAAAAAATGTATGCGCACGGAAGCGGCAGAAAACGTAAATCAGAACAATGCTTAACTTAAGCTTTAGAGGGGAAAAATTAGGAAATTTGTGGGATAAAAAGTCCTCCATATTTAAAATGAATTGGCACTTGGACGTTTTTGGCTGACAACTGCTTCGCATGTTCATGTTCGATATACACGGTATATATATATACAGCGATGATCAGGCACCAATTTGTCGCAAAGGGATCTGACGATAAACTCGCGACGGAGTTCGAAATGCGTCATCCTTGTCGTTGTCCTGAATTGGCAGTTAACTCAAACAATAAAAACATTCTGATCTCGATAGCCATTTTGTTGTATTGTTTTTATACACTAAACAAATTGAAACGTAATTACGTTCTTTACCCCCAGTTATAGAGGGTAGAGTTCGTCGTTCGTGATAAAATAATATAAAGAAACAAAAAATCTACTGGAGTTATTTTTACCACGACTATGACCACCATACCAAATTTCAACAAAATTAACCATCGAACATTTTCATTGTTCATAACAGATCTAAATTTACTACCAAAAGGCTTAGAGGCGTTTTCAAATTTTTTGAATTTAAAATTTTTTTAAAAAGCTTAATTATTTGGTACAACTTTTTAGATAACTCCTATACTATTGATCAGGCTAAAAAATTACGATAGACTTTAAAGTTATTAAATGTTAATTTTTTTTGGTATATTTACTGATACAGTGGGACAATTTGTTCTTGAGTTTACCCAAAATGTGTAAAAAAGAATTTCAAATGGATATTTTAAATCAACTATTTTTTGTAATCGTGGGTCAATAATACATCAAAAGAGTGGAAACGCTCGTGTCTTTTTGGTATTGCATAGCATTTTCAACGTTTATCACGATATACATATATTTTATATAAACTCAAATGTTTAATCTGCGGCCTTTTCCATTTATTTTAGGCCCATCATCGACTGTGCTGAACTTGAGGTTCAACGTATTGATTGTACTAATTAAATTCAACCATAACCACTTCACTTCTATAATGACTTTCTGTTATCAGTACCAAAATTTCACTGTCAATTACTATTGTAAACTACTAACAGCTATGCAAGCTATTCCCTATACCTTACATCCCATAATTACAATGAGTGCAGTAAAGTGCCCTTCCATCACTACATAACAAACAAATTATTCTCCTTCATAATTCAGATAGCCCTTAGAGTGTAACAAATTTTACAACTTTATTATTATTATGATCCCAACAAGATATTTAATAATTGCTTTATTTAGCTACAAACAATTTGTGTAGGGATACCAAAATCAAAGAGTATCATACCCTCAATACTTACACATATGCACACACACACACGCACACCATTCTCATCACCATGTACTATCATCATCACTGGCAGCCACACAACAGATGCAATAACGTGTCTTGTAACGTTCGATAGCAGAGAAAAGAAATTCATGTACATTTTCGTAAACATAAAACGTTTAATTTGCACATTTTTTGTTGTATTTTACGTACTTTATGATTATTTCCCAACATTCCACAACCAGAATGAGAGATCGAGTACATTAAAAATTACTTTATCAGCACACACACGCACATATATACAACTGGCGTACCCGAAGCACCATTAAATTAAATTAAATTAAAATCGTATTAGAAGCTAAAACCGGAGCAGCAAAGCTCAATAGCAGGACTATCAACAAATGAACATTTGAATTAACATACACAAACGGCAACAACAACAGCGAGAGCGGCAGCAGTAAATGTCGGAAGAGATTACCCAGAAAAATACCATAACCATATATAAATGAGAAGGGGGCACGCAGGAGTTGGTGGCTGAAAGAGGATATGAAATGGACCTCTACCAGCCGCCAGAAAACAAATCTAGTACCAGTAAATGGCAAATTCAAAACCTCCACCCTCATCTCCTGCGCCTCCCCCCATCGCCCATCCTTTACCTATGGAGGATCATTTTAATTTAATTTGCCTGCCAAACCAAGCACAAACACTGAAGATGTACATCCGCTTAAGTCGAATGCCAGTTTCCGTTTGCATCTCTACATATGAGTATGAGTAAATGTTTATGTGTGTGTGTGTGTGTGTGTGTGTGCGGGGTTCGAGTGTAACGCTACATGTGGCTGGTTGGTTTGAATGCCATTAGTGAAAGCATTGAACAAGTGTTTAAAGCCAGCACCGAGGCGAGAGAGGGAGATAGGAGAGAAACACAACTCAGGCTTGTTGGGGTAAATTGAGCAATTTATTAAATCCTATGGAATTCTCAAGTACGTCTTTCATTTCTTCTTCTACAATAAGGGTCGACATACAATGCTAAGACGAGTCGAATGTACAAATGTACACACACACACGAACGTGTAAACGCAAGTCTACATAAATTCGTATGTGTGACGACTATAAGAAGTTCATATGCTTCAGCAGCGTTTGTGCATACATATGTGTGTGTGTGTGTGTGTGTGTTGTGTTCTATGGCCTCCATGAAACGGATGTTGTGAACGTGGTCTGGCTTTATGGGATCTCATACATTTTTCAGCATTACCCATTTTTTTGTGATTGGTATTTTTTTTTTGTTCGTCTTTTCATAATCACCAAAGTGAAAAATATGCTTATTTCTGATTTTTGCTGTGCTCATTTTGATGTTAACACAGCACTTTTGCCCCCACACTGGTAGTGGTGGTGGCCATCGTCAAAGAGCCCATTAAAATGAGTTTTTGGGGAGAATGTTTTTACACGCACACATGTAGACGGTGTATGATGGCCTATATTTACACGCAGCCCTCTGCACACATACACACACACACACACACCCAAATTCATAAAGTTTGGTATTATTTGGTACATGGCCGTTATGTTGATGTTATTGATGTAGTTTTTGGTATTATTGCTATTTTTGTGTCATACATCACACTATGATCGTTCACGGTTTTATGACTTTGTGATATTGGCCCAGTTTCGAGGATATGCTTGAACTAAAGTGCTGCAGCTTATACGTGTAGCTTATACACGGCGGAGTGAGCTGGCAAAAGTGCATGAACTTTTGACGTAACAAAATTAATTAATTAAATTAATTTACATTAAGAGTTTCGCCTTGTCCAACTAAATTAATAAAAGTTGGGGCAACTGAAAAGAATCGATTCTTGTGATGGGCATCAAATTTACAATTTTGTAATTACTGAGATTTGTGTGAATATATTTCCCATTGGAAAAGCAAATGTACAGGCAGTGAAACTGAGGTGTGCTGTAGTAAAGGAAAGAAAATATTAAAAAGACCCTTATGATTATTACGTATTGGGATGGGTTATGAGGGTTGTTACTAAAGTTAAAAAAAATTGAAAAGTTTACTTACAGTCGTATTCATAAACTTACTTACTTACTTAGCTGGTATTTCTATGCAATCCCAGTGGATTATATACCGCACGTAGAAAAATATTATAAGCGCCTCGATCTTCTGCGCTTCTTCTCCAGTTAGTCACACCGAGTTCTGTAAGGTTCTTAGTAACCTGGAACGAAGTTTTGGTCGCCCTCTTCTGTGTCGTCTGACCACGTCAATGTCAGTGTACAGCTCGTACAGCTCATGATTCATACGACGCCGATATTCTCCGTTAACGATGATGGGCCCATATATGTTACAGAGTATTTTTCTCTCGAATACCGCCAAAACCGATTCATCCGCTTGTGTCATAACCCAGGATTCTAAACCATGCATTAAGACAGGTAGAACCAGTATCTGGTATAGCTGGAGTTTTGTTCGTCGAGAGAGAGCTTTGTCATTGAATCGCTTGCTTAGTCTGTAGTAGCTTTTATTTGCAAGCAGGATTCTTCTCCGGATTTCTAGGCTGACATTATTTGCTTTGTTGATGTCGGAGCCTAGGTAGACAAAATTATCTACCACCTCGAAATTATAGTTGTCAACGTTCACGCAGTTTCCCAAACGAGTAGATTCTTTGTTCGTTAAAACTAATAACTTCGTTTTGTCCTCGTTCACAGTTAGGCCCATTTTCGCTGATTTCTTTCAGTATACCTGAGAAGGCTGAAATCACATCCAGCAGTTTTCGACCGATGATGTCTACGTCATCAGCGTACGCGAGTAGCATGTGGCTTTTGTTGAATATGGTGCCACTCGGGTTTACTGCAGCTTTTCTCATTATCATCTTCATCACTATGTTGAAGAGATCACACGATATGCCGTCGCCTTGTTTTAGGCCTTGGATAAAACTGGCTTTAGTCTTTCACATAGCACACTCGACAGGACCTTATATGCGATGGGTAAAAGGCTGATCCCGCGGTAGTTGGAGCACACACTTGGATCACATTTTTTCAGCACAGGACATAATACGCTAACATTCCAATCGTCGGGCATGCGCTCTTTAAGCCAAACCGTGCGCAGGAGCTGGTGCATGCTCGTTATCAGCTCCTCGCCACCGGACCTGAAGAGCTCTGCTGGCAGACCGTCGGCGCCGGCTGCTTTGTTGTTTTTCAGCTGCGTTATTGCTCTTCTTACCTCGGCTTGACTTGGTGGTGGGCAATCTAAGCCGTCGTCGACAATTGGCGTGATAGCTTCACGTGCGCTGCCTTCTGGAACCAGCAGTTGCTGGAAATGTTCTCTCCATATGTGCAGCACACTCTGCGTATCCGTTACCAGATTTCCATCATTGTCCTTACAGGTGGGGAGGCTATTAACGTATCTATTTGCTCTTACTTTCTTCTAAAATTTTCGGGCCTCACCTCTATCCCTGTATCGCTCTATATCCTCGTTCTCCCGTTCCTTCATCTGACGTTTTTTTCGCCTAAATAGCTGTTTCGCCTGTTTTATTTTCTCCTTATGCCGTTCCCTAACAGCACGAGTTACAATTGGCTGTAGCGTTGCCCAATAAGCAGCATCCTGTTCCTCAGACGCTATGCAATATCTTCATCGTACCAGAATTAGTCTGAGCGCCGTTTTTTATATCTTAGCACGGTTGTTGCGGCGGTTGCCATGGAATGCGCAATATGCTGCCACTGTGTATCGGGAACGTCAGAAGAAGAGGCGTTGTGTCGTAGAAGTTGGGAGAGCTGGTTGGAGTAGGTAGTAGCTATCTCTGGTGTTTGCAGCTTCGCGATGTCCAGCTTTCTTTGTATTTGGTTACGTGTGTTTTTCGCTCTGCTCAATCTTGTGCGCACCTTGGCTGCAACCAGGTAATGATCCGAGCCAATATTAGCACCACGTATCACACGTATGTACGTCCATGACACTAGATGCATGCCTGCCATCAATTACAACATGATCAATTTGATTTTTGGTGTTTTGATCGGGGGATAGCCAAGTTGCCTTGTGGATATTTTTGTGCTGGAATCTGGTTCCACTCACTACCAAGTTCCTTCCCGCTGTGAAGCTAACCAGCCTAAACCCGTTGTCTGACGTGTCGGTATGCAGGCTGAATTTACCGATCGATGGACCAAGAACATCTTCCCTTCCTATTTTTGCATTAAAGTCTCCCAGAACAATTTTAATGTCGTGGCCAGGGCAGCGGTCGTATATTTCCTCTAGGCGCTCGTAAAATGCATCTTTAATCTCATCGTCTTTATCTTCCGTCGGGACGTGTACACAAATCAGCGTAATCGGATGCGAATCGTGGCTATTCGGTCACTTACAGGGTTAAACCGCGAGACCAGGTGTCGAAGTCTCTGGCCGACTATGAAACCACATCCAAATTCGAGTCTTTCTGCATGGCAGCTGTAAAAGATATCACAGTTCTTCCGTCGTGTGCATCCCTCTCCCGTCCATCTCATTTCCTGTATGGCGGTGATGTCAGCCTTGTATTTGTCGAGGACATCCGCCAGTTGGATAGAGGCACCATCTCTGTAAAGAGTTCGGACATTCCAGGTGCATATCCTTAAATTATGGTCCTTATATCGTTTGCGGGGGTCGTCAACATTTGGGGGGTTCTTGTTTTTTCTATTCATAAACACTTGGGCTTGAAATAAACCAGCGCATTTATGCGTCAAAAAACTTCGAACCTGTAATGTATTGTTCGTGTCCGGATGTAAAAAAAAACCTCTTTGAAATCACGACTCTGTCACTTTTTTGAGTCGACCTGTGGCAGTTGCATATCCAGTAATGTGCTTCATTTCATATATCCAATGGATATTGTCTCGAAGAAAATTGCTTCCATATCCATCATAATGTGTAGGCAACTACAGTCACAATTGGGGGAGGGGGGACTATTTAAGGTTGGTCATGGTAAAATGCTCAGAGGCACTTTGGACATTTGGGCATATAGACGTATAAGTATTGGATAGAGATATGTGACTTTCTAGTAGAGTAAGTTATGGGGTTTACTCTATACAACATGGGATGTCTATATCTCATGGACTGCATGCTTCTTGTAATGTATATTAGATTAGTGATAGAAGTCAATATCTATTCTGATAGTTGCGTGTTTTTACCATCTTGCCATGATTGATCCTCGAAATCACTATATTTGTAAATGAAACGTGTGACCAAGACTGCCGCAGTTGTCTTAACGAAATAGCCCAACCGTGCGACTTTTACCTAATATGGCCGTCAGGGCATTGGAACATTTTATGAAACTGGAATGGAACTTTACAACTTCCAATTCGTTCCAATTGGCATGCCTTTGGCAACTTGTTAGACCATTCTTTGAGAACGTTCCTATACAATTATTCATAGGAAGTGGTCCAACAGTACCAATTGTGTATTTGTTGTTCTGCACTTATGTGATGTGATGTGATGTAAAATATATAGTAGTTGATACTGAGTGGTAAAGTTTCCTCACTTTTGCTGTCTTCATATTTTAGATATCTTTTTACAAATATAAAGTGTGGAGATTTTTAATTCTACACATTTTGAAGGTCGCTTCGGTTACGCCCAATTTGTTTCGACTTCGCAAATTCATAACAGATGGATTCATTTAAAGTTGTCCAAGCCCGCAAATCCGTTCAAGGCGATTTTTCGTCTTCTTAAATACAATAGTTGGAAAGAAAATCTTACAGAGTTTGAACACTATCACTGTTATGGGGCTACAAATATGGGGCTGAGTAATACATAGGATTCATACAATGCCCTGAAGGTTTTGATGGGTGCTTCCCAGCTGGATCTTTTTAGTATCCGTCGTGTGGTGGAATTTCAAGTTTAGGAAAGGATATCCACTCATGGGTTTGGATTGACAGTAGTATGAGTAGGGCCAAGCTTAGGACACTCTTTGACGAGTGTGTCTTGTTGAGATGGCAAACACTTTGAAATGAGAGTGATAAGTATGTTGGAGAGAACCCTGACTTTGGTTGCAACCTTTGTCATGGTTTTTTGCTAACAGGGCATGGATACCCCAATGCCTGTTGGCATAACAGAGCCCTATGGAGAACTGTCTGAAGACTTGTTGCAGGTACTATGTGATTGTCGCTTATATGATGATATAAGACATCTCCAGGGATTAGCGATTGTTGGAGTAGGTAATGTAATGTGAGCGGGCTGCTCTCTACTCCAAGTGCTTTGGCTAGAGCAACGGTGTTTATTTCCAGACTTTTTGCACGACGCACTGTGGTCGATTTCCTTCAAACAGGCGCGCATGAGGGTAATTTTTGGGAGTTCCAGAAACCTTTTTCTAACTATGTCTACCTCTTCTTGATAGTCTAAGGTAGTCCAAAACCAAATTTTTGCACCCCCATAAAGTTAAATATTAACCCATAATCCGCGGTCGAATCTTTTAGGTAAGCTTTTTTCCGACGTTAATTCGGTGAACCACACTAACCCGAAAAGGATGAAATGCAATAAGTCACTGGTCACTTTCGATCTTCTAGATTGTTTTTCTACTTCTTTAAACATTCCTCAAAGATAATTCCACTGTTTGGAGGGTCGATTTTTATTTTGCAACCCGAAAATCCCCTAAAGTATTCATCAAAGACTGAAAAATCCTGTTTGACAATTTTCAAACATGTGCCACTATTATGGAACATCTCGGAACACTGTGAAACCAATTTCACCTTAAAGGCAGATCCTTTGGTTACACTTTGACACTTCTTCTGGTTGCAACAAGTTGCAACTAATGAAGATATCGAAGATTTCCGGGCTCAACACAGGGTTGTCGTAGAAAAATATGGTTGGTGGATTATGTCACCCACCATGCATAAAGTATTGCTGTATGATGCGGATATCATTACTTTAGCGATTCTACCACTAGGTAAAGTACAACTACCGTTAAATATTTTTCCAATTTCTTAAATTACTCATATTTTTTACATGTTTAGGCCAATTATCGGAAGAAGCTCTTGAGCACAGGAACAAAGATTTTAAGAATTTTCGGATGAACTACGCGGGGCAGAAGTTTAGAAAACAACATTTGGAAGATATATGGCAGCGATTCCTCATCACTTCCGATCCATACATTTGTAGTTTGAGAGCGACAGGCAAGAAATCTACGAACCAAGATCTACCTGATGAGCTACAGAATTTAGTCAAACAGGCTACACATGAGGTTGGAGATGGGAATGAGGAAAAGATGGATATTGTTGAGGATGAATTTTGAGAATTTTTCTAAGAGAGATTTCTCTTACCTCCACCTTGGACGACTATACAGAAATTCCTCAAATGATTTAGAATTTCGCAACATAGTGTTCATATGAATGCTCTTAATTTCGGAAGTAAAATAATGTTTTACAAAGAAAACAGCTAGTTTCTTTCGATTGAAGCGCTTTTCAAAATGATTGCGTTTTCCATTCCAGTAACATGGGGTTTACCTTCTTTACAAATATGATGATATTCAATCAAAAAATACCCTTACAAAAGTATTTAGGATCATGGCAATAATATAAATAAATTTTTATGCAATTTCCCGTAACATTTTCTGATTGTTCAAATTGACCTTATTGAATTTGACGTCTTTTCAAAGATCAGAAATTTTCTCAAAAATATAAAAAAAACTGGTTCTAGATAATTTCGAACCATTTTTATACTATGAAATTTTGGCTCAAAGTTCGCCAAATACACGAAAAATTGCATGAAAAAATTCTCTGAACCTTTAATCCGAATAGACATTTTTTCCGTGGAATTGGCCACATACATTATTATATAATGTCACCATATTAACTTACAACCTTGGACAAGGATCCATCAAGGCTTTTCTATGGGTTTTGATAAGTCAAGATGCCGCCAAAGCTTTTTGGGGGCCACCAATACCTCATGCGCGCCTTTTCGACCCAAATATTTCGAGATAGTTGCAGAAGCGGGTTTGCTAACCTTGAAAAGTCGGGTCTTTCTGAGATGTCTGCGGTTGCAATGCTATTGCAGCGGGCCGAAGCCACAATCTTGTTCTGCCTAATAACGGTTGTCACTTTTTGTAGTACCGCGTTTAACATGGGATTTACACGTGCAAGGTCTCCATTGAGTGCCAATGTTAATCTGTGTCTTATTGATTTCACGGTGGTTTAGACGGGCCTAGGCTTACCTATACATGTCCGTCCACCGTCGGCGAGCGGAAGGAACAATCAATGATATTTTCAGTAAAACAAAAGTACTTTTTGGTATAAATAAAGTACTTTTAGGAACAACAAAAGTACATTGTTGTAAAAGAAAGTGACGCTCTGGTACAACAAAAGTTTTTTTTTGATACAATAATGCTACTTTTTGGTACGGAAAAAGTACTTTTTGGCACAATGAAAGTACTTTGTGTTGCAATAAAAACACTTTTTTGGTACAATAAAAACAACTTTTTTACAATTAAAGAATTTTCGGAACAACGAAAAATATTTTCTCGTACAATATAACTACGTCTTGGTGCGGTTAAAATTGTTTTTGGTACAATAAAAGTACTTTTTGTGTGATAAAAGTGCTATTAGGTATAACAAAAGTACTTTCTTGTACAATAAAAGTCCTTTTTTAGCACAAAAAGTACATTTTGGTACAAAAAAGTACACAGAAGTACAATACAATAAAAGTACTTTTTTTAACAAACAAAAGTGAATTGTGTTAAAATAAATGTACATTTTTACATGTAAATGTATGTTATAAAAAAGCACTTTGAGGTACAGTAAAGTTTTATTTGTTACAATAAAAGTTTACTTTGTTATAATTAAAGTACTGTTAGTTACAATAAAAGTAAATAAAAGAACTGTTGTTTTTACTATAAAACACTTTCATAGCAATAAAATACTATTCTAACTGTAACAGTACTGTTTGTTGCAATAAAAGTACTTCTTTGTATGACTTGTTCACGCCTGATCTGTGGTTGCAGTCCCTCTTGTGAGATTATAACGCGGGTTGTAATTGATACCGTAATCGCTGGTAGAGTCTTCGGGCTCGAATGTGGAGTTGCATTGCAATCGAGTGCTAAAGGCCCATAGAGTAGGAGGTAAGATAGTCCTCACCTTGGCCAAAGGGGGGTATGTACTATACTGCCATACCCAATTGGGTATCTTCTGGCTGAGAGAAAGAGCCGGAAATTGCTGTAGCTATCTCTCAAAATTGTCGTCTTCTATTCAGATACATCAAGTTTGCTTGGGCTAACCCCGGAGGGCCGCTGGCAATCGAATTGTAATATGAAAAGTGTTTTTTTTTTTATTGGAACTTGGAGAGTGCCCTAGTGCATATTGTAGGTCTAGTCGGGTACAACAAAATGAATCTGTATGCCAAATTTCACTAACACCCTCAAAATCTTATCATTATTTTTTCACCAAATTTCTATTTGTCGCGGACATCCGCTAGTTAAATATAGGAACCATCTTCATAGAGAACATTCTAGACATTCTAGGTGTACATCATTATTTCGTTTTGGGGACGTCAATATTTGGGTGTTCTTTTTTCTTGTGCCATAATGTTTAGTTTTTTTAAGTGAGTGGCTTTTTAGGCCATCTCGTCCGATTAAAGTTTTTCTTGGCAAAGTTCTTAAGTTATATTACTAACTCCTTAGACGTATCGGTGTAGAATGCCTTTAAGGTTGCTCAACATTACGATTTCTCACATTTGTTATAATTGAACGCTATATGTGCAGTATGGGACGACATAAGTTGTTTGGGAACTTCCGCACTCAATTTATGTTTATTCGCAATTGTACATCGATCAGAAAACACAAATTAGAAAATTTCAATTCCCCCCAAATCATCTAAAAACGGATTGAATAGACTATCTTTTAAAATATTTAAGAGCTTCATACAAATATTAGGGCTATGACTTTGCATTAGTTGTGGTATAATTTTGCATTGATAACATGTTAGTGTAAAATTGTCAATCGAAAGTATATATTATAGACCAGTATAAAAATTACACGATTTTTAAAGCAAACAATCCTTGCATTTGTTTTCTAAGTAGCGTTTTGTCAATAAATGTATACCACTTTTTAATAATTTGATAAAAATATGTAATGTACACATTTTCATTTATTGTTTTCCTTTAACTTCTTTTGCAGAGATCCCAAATTGGTTTACACAACAAAATGTGGGAGTACATGAACTCCCACAAGCACGTCTTTGTTAGCACCTACGACGAAGGTATCCGTAGAGTGCGAACATCTAAGGGAAAGTATGCCCTACTGGTGGAATCGCCTAAAAATGAATATGTCAATGCTCGAGAGCCATGTGACACCATGAAAGTGGGCAGGAATCTTGATACGAAAGGATTTGGCATAGCCACACCAATAGGATCGCCGCTCAAGTGAGTAAACTGAAAATATATACAGACAAATGTAATAATTAATATAAACTCAATGTTGCAAAAGTTTTGAACCCAGACAAATGCTAAAGAAAAACAAAAAATAATTGAAGTAAATACTTTAATACAAAATTTGGTTAAACTGCATAATTTCTACCACCAGCTCTCAAACTTAATGTGAGATTGGTATTCAAAATGCTTTCGCTTTATGAGCAACCATTTTCACAAAGAAGATTAATGCTACCACTTTATGGTGGAAATTCCGTTTCGAATATTTCGTTTTATTATTGTCACTTCTTTCCTTCGAAATTTCATCTCGTTATTTTTTTGTTGTTTCTTTTTCGTCCTGTACAAAGATCATCAATTAAATAAAAAACACATTCCTTTTCTTTTCATTCTCACATTTTTGCTGCGAAACCAAATGGAATGCCTGGTTTGGCCTAAAAATAACTACGAACGCCTACTCCATGCTGCAAACACATGCAACGCATACATCATCTGGCGCTGGTGCTGGTGCTACTCGATGGCCGCTGTCCTGTGTGATGGGTACAAAATGAAAATCATAAATTCATATGGGTATTGTCGTCGCCATGGAACCCACACTTTCGCATACCTCAACAACGACCAACACGATACGGCTTGGTGTAACGTAACCTATTATTATTCGTCATTTACATCGTCGATGTCCAACAACTTGGGGTCTTCAACAATAACAACCACAACCATACGGTCATCATCGTCGATGTCATGCCCGTCCTCGTCGTCGTCGTGGACCAACCAATTGACATTTTCACTTGGTTCGTGCAATTTCTTTATTTTGTTTTTTGTTTTTTTGCCCTCTGCAACATTTGTGTGTGTGTGTTTTTGTGGCGAAATAACAACATCAATAACATCTCTACTACTACTACTACGTCCTGCCTGCAACTACAATTACTATTAAAACGTATTGTCCCACTGTACCGTGTACCGTTACATTTTCCCAGGGATCCAATTAATTTGGCCGTACTGTCGCTAAAGGAAAATGGTGAGCTGATAAAGCTGCGCAATAAATGGTGGTATGACAAAACCGAATGCAACCTCAACAAGGATAATCAGGAAACTTCACACAATGAATTATCACTGAGCAATGTAGCTGGCATTTTCTACATACTGATCGGTGGCCTATTGGTAGCTGTCTTTGTGGCCATTATAGAATTTTGCTTTCGCAGCAAATCATCGTCAGCGGCGGCAGCCAAAGCGAATGGCTCGATGTTAGGTTCGGCATCAGCGTCAACACATCAAAGAAATTCACTGTCGGATGCTATGCATTCCAAAGCAAAATTGACTATTCAAGCGAGCAGAGAATATGATAATGGACGTGTTGGGGTAAGTCACTAGCACTAGCGTGCATTAGGGTGTTTCAAAGAAGAATGAAAATTTTGGGAGGGGGCTGTTAACTTGCCCATCACTTTAAATGTCAGGCATTATTATACAAATATGTTAAGGAAAAAAAAATTGAGCTATAGCTATAACGGAAACATATTATAAGGAGTAGAGTTTAAGACCTGTTAATAAAATATGGCACACACAAAACGGTGATTTATTTACATTTTTTGTTTTAGTTTTAAATGAAAAACTAAAAGCAGAATTTGATGTAGCAATGGACGATCTCCGCTATTTAATTTTGATACCCTGCCACCCTTCCATTTGTGAAGCACATAAGGAGGCGTGTTAGGTATGACGTAAAGTAATGTAATGGTAGAATATTGTGTCAGTTGGTTAGTTATGGTCAAAAGGTGGTCTGTGTTGAAAATATTGAACATTCACTTTTAATATATCAAGTGGTTGTGCATCCGCTCAGGACCCAATTTTTGAAACCACAATATCTGAAGGACTGCAAATTTGTGCGGATTTTTCTGGCAGCAAAGTTCGTAATCCAACACAAAAAGGGGGATTCGGATCAGTGGGCGTGATATAAGACTTGAAACTTTTAACGGCTGCATCTCATGAACTATAAGAGGTTAAAAAATGATATTTAGTATGTGTTTTTGGTACTGTATGAATTACAGTCAGGATAGAAGTGGGAGGTGCAACGTCTCATTTAAAAGAAACTGTTATAACAGTTTGATCGTTCTAAAAATTTCACAGTATAGTATAGATGAGGCGAAGCCCACACATGTCAATATCTGACTACTACATATTTACGAAAGAAAAATTACATTTTTACAATCTTACTCATTTAAGTCATGTATTTTTTACATCCAGGGGCACAATTAAAAAATCCTCCATTCGTAACGTTGTCGCCCTAAAATATATACATTAGACCGACTCACCAAAAAAAGTATCTTCGGTCCACCCCCCAAAATGTACCTTGGCTTGTTTTATGATGAATCCCAAAAAATTTGGAGCCTAGGATTAAGATCCTATGAGCTGAACCGTTTTTAAAAATGGTATTTTTTTGAGTAAAGATTTTAGATACGAGTATTTAACTAAAGACTATAGGAGCAATATAAGTATCATAGGAAAGAGTTTTTAATGACGCATCCAACGGTATGATAAACATGCCCTCAAATGTCCTGACAAGTTTTTTTTTCAGGAATATACTGAAAAAATACGGATTTTTAGGTTTTTTGTAGCGATATTTTTCTGAATTAAATGTCAGATTAAGATATAGATTATAGATTTTTCCCTAACAACTATTTTTCAGTGTACACTGCACATCCTTAGTATAGGTTTCTGATCTCCACGGCAAGACCTACATCGTCAACTAAATAATTTTTACAGTACATACAGAAAAATGTCGCTACAAAAACTTAAAAATCCGTTTTTTTTTTGCAGAATATCGCTGAAAAATGGTCCTGACAAGTCATTGTGGGCATGTTTTTCATACCGTTGGATGCGGCTTTAAAAACTCTTTCCTATGATACTAATATTGCACATATTGTCTTTAGATAAATATCAAAAAATCTCTGAAAAACTCAAAACAAATATTTTTTTTTAAAAACGTTCCAGCTCTCTGGATCTTAGTCCTAGGCACGAAATTGTTTGGGATACATCATAAAACAAGCCAAGGTACATTTTGGGGGGTGGACCGAAGATACTTTTTTCGGCCTCATACAAAATGAGTCGCTCTAATATACGTAAATGATCAGCGACAATTTATGAGCCGATTTAATGACGTCCGTCTGTGTGTCTGCCCCCGCGATTACATCCATAATACAAACTCCACCTTTTGGGGGTCTCCGTCCCACATCCCATACAAACTCCTGCTTTTCGGGGGAGTACAATTGTCTGCCCCCGTGATTGCAGCCGTAGTTGTAGAGCTATCGAGCTGAAATCTGGCATGCAAGCTTCTAACCTCTTAGAGTAGGTTAAGTTTTAAGAAGAACAACATACAAACGCCATCTTTTTGGGAGCTCTGACCATGAGATTACAACAGTTGTTTAAGAGGTGAAATTTGGTATGTAAGCTTCTATCCTTGGAGCGTAGGGTAAGTTATACGATGAGCAAGATCGGACGAAAGCTACTCCCACCTTCCATACAATACTCCCCTTTCTGGGGGTGTCGGTCTTTCTGAAATTTTGTATGCTTAAATCCTCTAAGCAGTCGTTAAGTTATAAAATGATCAAGATAGGACATAAAATCGTCCCACCTTACATACAATACCACCTCCGCCCTTTCTGTGGTCTGACCCCATGATTACTGCCGTGGTATGAGAGCTATCTAAACGGATGCTAAGTTGTAAGATGAGCAATAAAAGGCACAACCTGCTCTCAATTCCCATACAAACGCCCCCTTTTTGGGGGTCTGACCCTGCTATTACAGCCGTTTTGCAAGAGCTATTTAGCTGAAATTTGTTATGCGGTCTTTTATCCTTAAAACGGAAATGTTCTTAGACGAGCAAAAACTACTCCCACGTCCCATACAAACTCAATCTTTTTGGAGGGTCTGACCATGCGATTACAGCCGTTGTTTAAGTGCTGTCGAGCTGAAATCCGGTATGCAATCTTCTATCCTTTAAGCGTAGGTTAAGTTTTAAGATGAGCAAAATTAGTCAAAAGCTTCTCCCACCTACTATACAAACTCCCCGTTTTTGGTGGGTGTCCGTCTGTCTGTCCCACCGATTAAAGCCGGAGTAATCGATGCCTGATTTATCGATGAGACTGTTCAGGTAGCAAAACGAATGTACTTCCTTTATATCCTTGCCGAGGATAATGAATCTGCCTTCAGCTTCCTCTACGATCTCAAACTTCACCATATCACAGAATGAGTGACTCAACTCAACAAATGTCATATACGTAGTCTAAGTTTTCCAACCGGCCTTTTAACCCCCAAACGATTTTTCACCTTTGTGATAGAGCTTTGGTCAATATCATACTGCATCCCTGTCGCATTATGTAATGCCGTTGCTCAGCTGGTTTTTACCGAAGACGCGGCATGTGGCACTACCAGTTGGATTATTTTCGAGGCGAGACTTTTGCATTTCATAAGCATTCCATATACCTGAATGCATAAGGGTATCAAATGCCTTTTTTTATATGAGCTTTGATCAGTTAGATTAGTTTCGTGGTGACACCTTTGCATTCCATTTCTCTGAATGGAGAAGGGCATAGAGAGCCATTATCAGTTGGATTAGTCTCAGTTTAACGATGAATCCGAATGCCAATTCTTTAAAAGCTTTAACAAGACTAATGCCAATTATCTTGACTAATTAGAAGTTGCTCCTTACAACATTGAGGAAAAGCCATTCAAAAAATGTTTATAGTTATACTTTTCGTACAATAAGAGTACAAAAATAAATTGTACTTTTTGGTACAACAACAAAACTACTTTTCATATCCGAATCCATTAAAAACAATACTTTTATGAACATACAGCTGATTACATTTATTAAAATTCCGTCAGTAAACACCAACTAAATTTGTCAATAGTGTAAACTACTTTGAAAATAGTCTGATGAAACTTCAAAAAACGCTGTCGGAAGATACTGGCAAAATACTGAACAGGTTTTCTATCAAATACCAGTATTTTCAAAACGTTGTGTCAGTATATTTTGAAGAGCTTTAAAAACTGTCAGTAGTGCAAAATAGACTTTCTTTTCTCTTAACGACTTTCTTTTCGAACGCCCCAACAAGTATATGTTTCCGTTTAGCTATATGCGTTAATTATATCCCAGTGCCTAGAGTAAAGTAAGCCGCTAAATTCACTAACTTGAGACACCCTAATTATGAATGCATAGACTAACACATATATTACTTACATACATACAACACAACATTCTCAGTCATCCATCCATCCATCTATATGTCCTGTGACCCAACTTTATGTCATCACAGCCACTCGTACCGCCACGACCGCTATTTCCTTTAAATGTCACTCTGCTGAATGTTAAGCCCCATTCTCTGTTCGAGTTCTTTATGTTCTTGAGGGACTTTTACTAACTGCCACTACGACTTGTGCAGGCTTCGATGAGGTTTCATTAAACAGCGTCAGAACAAAGTCAATTGTTTGTTATGTTGACACTGCCATCCATACCGCCATCATTTTCTAACGTTCCTCAAAATGATTTTATGGAGGACTTTTTAAAGCTCTTACCTCATCACTTCTGTAAGGCAACAACATTAAAGATAACTTTAACCCGCATGATTTAGCCAGTAAATAAGTTTTCGTTTCATTTTACATTTTATTGGTTTTTGTGTTTTGTTTTTGCCTCATCCGTTTCCAGTCACTCCACATCGCCGTCATCATCACCATCGTCTTAGCAATTGACCGGATGTAAAGTTGCCAGAAACTTTAACCCACAACAAAACCCAAAAAATATCAAAGAAATATTAAAACGTAGAGGCCCTTTCCGTTCCCTTGTCTTAATGGCTGGAATATTTTTAGTCATTTGATTGAGATGAAAAGGAAATTACTTCTACTTATGTTGGTTTGTGTGCACATTTCACAAAATGAGTTTTGGTCCTTTTGCACAAATGTATAAGTTTGCAACAACAACAGCAGCAGCGGAAGAAAAAAAAACAAAACAAAAACTTTATATTATGTTGCGTCAATTTATGGGGGGGTGAAGAGGGCTAAACGTGTGTTATTAAAAGCGGGCATATTTTGCAGTTGCTTTGATAGATGGGGTTACAAAGGAACTAAATTAAAAATTTCTTACTTTAAGTCAATGGCCTTTGAAGTTGGTTATTGTTTATTTTATTAGAAATTTTATAAAACAAGAACTATATAGGAGGTTACTGTGGTGGACACAGTTGTGTCTACACGTCTATGCAGGTATCAATTTAACGCTCAGATTATTTTGTAGCAAAATGAAAATGTAAACTAATTTATGATAATATGGAACATTTCAAACCAAAAAAAAATAAAAGTTAACAAAGCTATCGGTGCATCTTTGAACACAGATTAAGCTTATATAAAAACTATGATATTGTTCAATAGATCGTTAAGTTTAGTGTTTTAATCTATATTGCCATTGGCCATCTATAGCATAGTGCAACAGTCAATTTGAAGGGTGAGAAATTTTAAATCAAGGTAAATGTACTAGGTCACTGTAGTTAAACCTTCAAAGGGTTTGGGGCTCTCTGGCCAACATTTTTTATGGCCTTTTATATTTTCTTAAATTGTTGTTTTCTCAAAGTTTTTCAACTATAACTCAAGAACCATTAATGATTTCTCACATCATTCTTCATCAGAACATTAGCTGAGTTTTAATTAAAAAATGTATATTCATGTATTAATAATGTATAAGTACACATGTAGCGAGTTTACATTTTGTACTCGCTACATACATATGTATGTCTGTATTTACACCGTATGAGTAATATTAATTTTATAAGGATTTTATATTAATCATACGCACTTCGTTATAATGTTGTGAATTTATGGTTTAATAATAACACAGTGCAACACATAAATTGGTGCCGCCTTCGTACCCAGTTATTTTTTAAGTATATACCGAGACTAAAAAAATTCCCAAAGGATTTGGCCCCTTTACATCGAAACATTTTTTTATGGATACTCCAATATTTTTTCCTCAATACGATTTTTTGAACATTTTTAGGGAGTCCATATTTCATAAACTGTTAGGAATTTTTTCTTTTCGTCTTCGGCAAAGTTGTAGATCTAAACCAGAGCAAAAAAGTCTCAAATAGACCGACCCAAAAAAATTGCATCTAGTGCATGAAAATTGTAAAGATATGGGAAAAAAGGCTATTTTTTCATGACATTTTCACCATAAAATAATGATTATAATAAGTAATATTCCATATAAATCATACGCCCCGGAGTACAACGAACTAAATTTTGTGTTGAAACTATCATGAAAAAATATAATTTTTCCCATATTTTTGCAATTTTCATGCACTGGATGCAATTTTTTTGGGTCGGTCTATTTGATACCCTTTTTTGCTCTGTTTTAGATCTACAACTTTGCCGAAGAAAAAAAGAAAAAATTCGGAACAGTTTATGAAATATGGACTCCGTAAAAATTATAAAAAAATCGTGTTGGGGTGAAAATATTGAAGTATCCATAAAAAAATGTTTCGATGTAATGGGGCCAAATCCTTTGGGGATTTTTTTAGTCGCGGTATATACTTCAAAAATATCTGGGTGCGAAGGCGGCACCAGACGATGACTTTAGAAATGTTGCACTGTGTAATAAGTCAGTGATCGGAAAGGGTTCAAACTACCGCGGAAAGTTATATCGGTAAAAAAGAAATTATACGTGTCCCGGCGGTCACGTCTAGGAATCGAGATATATCGATTTGAAGTTAGTAACTATCATATAAGGGGAAATTGTCACCTTTGGTGGACTTTTTTTTGACATAACTCGAGAACCTAGTCCGATTTTGCTCAAACTAATTTAACCCTGCTACTATGTTAAAAAAAAACGCACACGTTATGTTTGGGTCATATTATGTCCCTTTAAAGTTTTATTGAGAAAATTTAAATTTCTATAGTTTAAAATAAATGTTTAAAGCTTGTGATCATAACAATAAGATGTCGTTAAAGAAATTGTGGGTCTGTGTGATAGACAAACATGTGTTATTCATTTTATAAACTCAGTAAACCTACTCGTAGTAGGTGTCTGTCTGGCTGGTACGCACGATAACTTTCGAAAGACGCAACAAATTGTTTTGAAACCTTGCATGGGTTAATATTTCTAAAACTACTTACAGTAATGTAAATGAGCTACATGACCACGCCCCTTCTGGTACCTCCCATACAAATATATCGCTCCGCCCACTTTAGAAATGAAGTAATAATATTAATACACACAACGCGATCGTAAACAAAGTCTGTATTTAGTAAAGCTTTAACAGGATTAAGTTTTGGAGAAAACACTGGCAGTCTAGCCACGCCTCTTCTGGTACTCCCATATCCATCTGGTTCCGCATCCTTTAGCAATCGATAAATATTATTAATAAAACCAACGCGATCGTGCCCAAATTAATTGAGCAAAGCTAAAGCAGGATAAGGTTTTGAATAAAAAATCTGGAAGCCTTGCCACACCCCTTCTGGTACCTTCTATACAAATGTACCACTCAGCCCACTTTAGCAATCGACTAATATCATTAATACACCCAACGCGATCGTGCCTCAATTCTATATTTAGTAAAGCTTAAGCAGAATAAAGTTTTGCGGAAAAAATCTGGAAGTCTAGCGAAGATCCTCCTGGTACCTCCCATACAAATGTACCATTAGTCCCACTTTCGAAATCGAGTAATAATATCAATACACCCAACGTGATCGTGCCAAAATTCTGTATTTAGTAAAGCTTTTGCAGAATGAAGTTTTGGGAAAAAAACAGGAAGTCTAGACAAGCCTCATCTTGTACTCCCATACAAATATGCCATTCCGGGTATATGCAAGTCGGTTTTCCCGACTGAAACTTTCTTCGTGGTTTTCTTCTTCGACGGGCAAAATTTTCACATTTTCCGTTCGAATGCGTAGATGCACTGTCCTATGGTCGAATTATTTGTACTAACGGTGCATAGGCTTCTGCTCCAGAAAGTCTACTGCGCCTTTTGATATGATCTTACACTAAGGCTTAGCTGGGTTGCTCTACAAATATGCTTCTTTTGTGCAGTTTATTTTCTTGCCATTGAGGATTAATTTCGGCCCTCATTATAAAAGAGTTGAGAGCAGAAATATCCTGCAAGTTAGTGTACAAAACAACTGGCCACCTATTGGCAAATGTATAATATGACCCTAACATGACTTGTGTGTACACTTGCAATAAAAAGTGGTCTAAGAAGAAATATATTTAAACTATCAGGGAAATATTTCCTCAGAACATTTTCGTCCTATATCTCCCACCAGCTAGGACATTTCAAATGCTATCGTTTGACATTGACAGTACAATATTTTTCACCTCATTGATTTGGGACACAATTCTGAAAACTGTACGTGAAAGAATAGTACAGGGGAATTTGTCACGTTTTAGGCTCTTTTGTTAGACATAACTCGAGAACCATTATTCCGATTTAGCCGAAACAAATTTAAAAAAAAAAATTAAGAATTACAATTCCTTTAATTTTTTGAACTGGGTGTATTTGGTAGCAGTTACAATAAAACTGTTGTACTCCGTGGCGTATGATTTATGTGTAATATTACTTATGATAATTATACGCCCCCATATAGTATTTTTGTTATGTCAAACAAAATAGCCTAAAACGTGACAAATTCCCCAATACGACACTTACTAACTTCAAATCGATATTAAATTATTATGGCATGTAACTCCACAAAACGAATGATGCAGAACTTCTTCTTATAGGGGCTACTTTCACGTGCAGTTCTCAGATTTGAGTCCCAAAATCATGTGTTGTAATGTGTTGGTTTCTTGAGTTATAGGTAAAAAGCTAAGCGAAAACACTAATATATGTAAATATGTAAAAGGTCATTAAAAAAAAGTTTAGCCTAAGAACATTAAACCCTTTGGCGGTTTTACTATACTTCACATTGACTTGGAATTTTGCACCCCCTAGATAATGATCCAGGAAATCTTCCACAGTGTAATTACTGTTATTCATCAAGAGCTTTGATATGTGATAGTTGGTTAAGCGAATGACGTCTTTTTGACATTTACCAGATATCTCATCAGCGCCCTTCATTGATAGTCAGCATAATAGTTATATCGCTGCAGCGCCGACCATACCAATTTTGTATAATTGTTTGAATTTTTTTACTCCAATTTTTAGAAGCTCTTGTCGTCCATTGACCTGTAAATCCTTTTAGCGATATCTAAATGGGATTGGAAGCAATCAAGACAAGTAATGCATGAGAGATATTCCAAAATAAATCAACTTTTTTTGCTCTTTTGAAGAGTTATTGAAAAACACTTTGCACCCCCGTTTACAGAAATCAATATTTATGCTCCTTTAAACAATTCTTCCCATATAAAGATTTCTGATTTATATATCAATCAAAGTCATGGGCAACTTCAATACTTTCTTATCTCAGCAGTGTCCACATAACGACAGTCTAGCTGTCCGCAACCTGTTATACCAATATGTAAGCTTTAAAGGCATATTCCAACATATAACATTCAAATGTAACAAATCTCGGACATCCCCCTCGCATTGGCTTTACTTCATGAATCTAAACCAGGGACGTAACAGTTATAAGAGATATGACGAAAAAGTCTTTTTTAACCATTAATATTGACTAATTGGAATAATTGTTACAAAAAACCATTATCGAAGAGAAATATTTAATTTTGGTTATCGTAACCAATATATGTGAGAAAAATTTTTTTTGGTTATGAATAACTATTATAGCAACCGAAAAATTTTTTTGGTTACTAATAACCATTATCGAAAGTAATTTATTTTTTTGGTTATCTCGACCCAAAAATATATCGCATTTTTGATGTAATGTTTGTTTTTATACCCTCACCCTACGCATAGGTGGGTGTATATCATTTGGTACGACCCAAAACTGCAATACAACAAATTTTGTATAAGAAGAATGGGAGGAACAGATACATTCGTTATAAAACTTCATTTATTAAATTATAAAATTACCTTCCCTCACAATTGATCTGAATGTAACACTTTATACGTCACTGAAAGGAGGTATGTTATTAGGAACCCATTAAAATGTAGGGACAAAATGTTTATTTGTGGTATGTTTTAAACGTTCATCACGGATGGCAGGAAAAATTAGAACTAACTATTTCGGTCTTTTGTCTGCAGTTAGAGGTAGGTAACTCCTTGAGTTTAGCACTGCTAGAACGCTGGAGTGAAAGGTCTTTACCGGACAGTTATGCGCCGAATTGAGATGCGTTTTGTTGTGCGTAGCTTAAGTGCGTACGTCAGATATCAGTAACTTCGCGTAATCAATATCAATACGCCCAACACGATCGTGCCCATATTCTGTATTCAGTAAATGATATAGCTGTTGAGAAAAACAGGAGGCCTAGCCATTAGGGTGGGGCGATTAGTATGGAAGGAAAAAAATCTTAATGAGCGCTTCGCGTTTCTGATTCTTGGGATTGTAATAAGCAAAAAAGTCCACTAGACCATACGTCTACGGTGATAATCAAGCATCACCATTTTGATTTGAAGTTTTTTCTCAAACTGTATTTTTTTGGAAAAAGCTATTGTCTCGGGCTACAATTTCTCTGAACATATTACTTAGAAAAAAAATCGTTTTCATGGTCAAAAAGTCGAAAATGTAGAAAATTCACCACTTTTTGTCACGTTTTTTTTTAATAATTAAAACAAAAACAGTTTAAATTTTGCAATTTTTTTTTTTATATGGACAAAAAAACAAGTTAAATAAATTATGCAATTCATTTCAATAACATCGGGTTGACAGAGCAATGGAAGTGTTTATATTATTTTTTAGTTGTAGGATTTTTGTTTAATTTTATTAAACACGTCAGTTAGCCCAACTATATCGTCTAATGATGAAATCCATATTATGATTTAATTATGATGTGGTATAATTAGCCAACAAATGTAAAAAGTTCAATTCAATATCTCTAGGCATATGGTTATTTTATATGGCAGTACCGTATACGTTCATTCACGTTCTTTCACGGTCTTATTTTTATAGGAGTAATCACCAGATGCAGATTTATATATGTAAGTCAACGTTCACTTTATGAACAATGTGACTAAATTCAGAGTTTTTACATAAAGAACTATGGCGGCAAATTTAGTCGTTTGTATGGTAGGTACAAGAAGGGGTGTACCGAATGGTAAGGTTTTCTGAAGTTTTGCCTACTTTTACTTTGGGCTGTTCTGCCCATTTACAATTCCATTACTTTATTTTTGGACATTATAATACTGATACAATTTCGTACGGATCAGTTAAAGTTTACTTGAGTTATCGTACCCACAAGCCATCCAGCCAGCCAGACAGACGGACATAGCTCAATAGTCTTAAAAAGTCCTGAAAAGCATTTGGTCTTAGCATACTAGGGGTTTAGTTCGTCTCCTTTAATGCGTTACACTTTTTTCGTTTCAAATTATATATCAAATTGGTGACTGATAACCAAAAAAAAAATATTTTTTTCGATAATGGTTATTAGCAACCAAAAAAATTTTTTGGTTACTATAATGGTTATTCACAACCAAAAAAAAATATTTCTCATTTATAATGGTTACGGTGTCTAAAATAATATATATCTTACTATAATGGTTAAATATTCCCTAAAACAAATAAATCTCATTTTATCGTAACCTTTTCTTCCGAAACATAAATAATAACAATTATTTTCAGTCCCTGATCTAAACATTTTAATATTCTCATTTACTTCTGCTAAGAAATTTAAGATTACCTAGTCGAGCTCCTCAACAACCACAGACAACAAATATGTCACTAGCTTTAACTTAATATGGTTTAGATCGCCGACACACCCACACTTCCCCACATGACCACACATAAGTGGCTGCTACAGTGAAACAAGTAATCAGAAAGCATTGTGATGGCATTTACCAGAGACTTACAAAATTATCGATTTTAGGACAATTTTAACAATGCCACCACCCTACACCAGCCCCTCGTGGTAGCACAGGCGAGGCAGTATACATTTGTAACTAGGAGTATAAACAGCAGTGCAATCAAAGATTCGTCATGTAAACAATTCGTCTTGATTTTCGGAAACCATTCAATACAAGTTTAATGATTGTGCAATCTGTGATTTCGACTATTCCACAACATTTACTTCGAGTAAGTTCAACTGCCGGACATACAAATGCAGGCACAAACACACGCACATACATGCAACCAAGCAATGAGAATATCATGTGCCAATACACACACACTCTCGCACACACACTGTGTGGCACACTCGTCACAAATACACACAATGAAGCTGCTGTTGGTCAGTGCAAAATTTGATTTCCACTTCCCATAGCTAGTACTCAACATCCCTTAACTAAGCAGTTGGTTGGGAATCTCGTTTCCTGCATTTGAGGCCAAAGCCGAGGCCAACCATTAGTTTGTGTGTTCATGTTCACAAGAGTTTGCCGCTTTCGATCTCACCGATTCTCACCCCTATCCACCTAACCCTAAGGGGGGTTTCAGTGATGATGATGCGCTACTAAGACTGTGTTGTAATAGTTATATCTAGTAGTTCGAACTCGTGCGTAGTCTCTCTCTCTGTAGTTTATGCTCGTAATGTTTACTGTATGTTGTGCTGTTATGTTGCTTTTTTCCCATATGCAAGTTTTGTGATTTTTGGTGTTGAAAAAGTCATTTGCATACTACCATTTATGCACATACGACTCCACTTTCACTACTAAGGCAGCACAATATCGACTGGGTTAGTGTATGCGTCATGCATTCGCTTCCGTTTTAGGGGCCGGGAATTATGCATAAGGACTGTTGAAGGAGTACAATAATTTAAAGTTCACAACTCTCAGTGCTTCCTTGTTGGAATATATGATGCGTATGAATGGTAGTTAAACTAGTGATAAATCGCATCATTGCAATTGACCTAGTGTCTGTCCAATTGGGCATTCTAAGAATTAGAATTTTGTAAACAAAGTAGCAGTGTGAAAGATGTATTTAGCCAAATAAGCACATTGTGCGAAGATCATTAGAATGTGGCAAAGGGTACAAAAGTTTGATGGCAGAGGCACTTTAAAAGGTTTTTGTTCGTGTAAACTACACCATTTGCAATTGAAAGTAAGAGGATTCAATACACTTTTGAGGTGTGATATAGAGAATTTCTTTCTTTTATAGAGGCATTTTCGAATTAAATGTGTTATTGCATAATAAAGGAATATTAAAGAGTAAAATAAAATTATTAAGTTGACATTAATGAATAATGAATAAAACAATTAAAACTACATTTTAAGACAAATGAGCAATGTCCGCCTGTCTGGCTGGTGGGCAAGAAAACTGATTATTTATGAAATTGTATAAGTATTAGGGACCGGCCGTGGCATAGTGGTTAGAACACGCGACTACCATGCGGGGGATCGCAGGTTCAAACCTCGCTCCAGTCATCTTAAAAAAAAAATTGTTCTTTCATTGTCGGCTCCCCTCGAATGTTGTTGACAGCAACTTCGCAGTATTAAGTGTCGAGTCAATCGGCGTGTCTAGTAAGAGCTTCTCAAACAGTGACGTTCGCATTCGTCGTTAAAAAAGTAGTTGAAGTTAGTTGTGAATCTAAAAATTGAAAGCGTGTTAATTCACAACAACGCGAGAAGCTATCCCATACCTCATTCATGGGGTGCAAAGGGAAATTAAGTTTTTTTTTAAGTAAGTATAAGTATTAATATTTTCCAAAATTATGTAATAGGATTGTAAATGGGCAGACTAGCCTCACCCCTATCTGGTACTTCCCATAAAAAATGATATATTTTTGTAAACATTATATTTTTCCAATAACTTCCAAACGGACATCTGAAGCAGGTTTAATTTGATCAGCTTAATAACCTTGTTATAACGGACAAAACCAAATATTTAATTATTCTCTAATATTAGACATATACTTAGAAAACCAAAACATTTGCCACACCCCTTCTGGTACCTCCCATACAAATGACCAAATATACCCTTGTAGTTGTACATGCATTATTTTATAATTACCTCGAAACAAGTCATATTTTGAGCAAAATATAATCATATTGAAATATGAACTATATCTGTCGACCACTTCTGATACCTCCCAAAAAGAAGAACCTATATTTGAAAAACTTATATTTCCCCATAAGACGTTTTCGGGTTTCGCCAACCACTTGGCCCTTTCAACGAACTTTGGGTCTCCCTGCTCTGCGCGGTCTTTCAGGTCCTCCTTCAAACACCTTATCACTGGAGCATTTACATCCATCCTGGCAACATGTCCCAGCCATCGTAGTCATTTGATTCTGACTCTTTAAGCTAGAGATCATACAGCTTACATGGCGAAACTCGCCATTGACACAGATAGGTTCATATACTTTTCGGAGTACTTTCCTCTCGAATACTCCCAGGTTGTGTATGTACGTTGTAGTAAGCACCCACGAATAGGCAGCATGCAACAGAACGGGTAAAATTAGCACCTGGTATAGCTGTTTCTTAGTATTCCGAGATAAGTTGATGTTACTAAAGTGCTGCCGAAGTCCGTAAAAACAACTATTGGCGAGCACTATTCTCAGCTTTATTTCTTGGCTGACATTATCTTTCTTGTTGACGGAAGATCCGAGGTAGGTCAACTCATCTACTACCTCAAAACAATAATTGTCAACATTGACGGTGCGTCCCCATAGAGAGGACTCTTTGTTCATCGAAATCATTATTTTTGTTTTGTCCTCGTTGACCGCTTAATATATTTTTGCTGACTCCTTTTCTAGTGATGAGAAAACTGCAGTAACATTTTGGCTTATGATATCTATATCATCGGCGTAGGCTAGTAGCGTGTGGCTTCTGTGGTATATGATGCCAGACATGTTGACAACAGCTGTTCTCATCACCTTCTTCATAACTATATTAAATAGTGTACAGGACAAGCTAACACCCTGCCTGAGATCTCCTTCCGCGTTGAATGGTTCAGAGTGATACTTACTAATCTTAACTGAGGGTTTGGTGTTTTCCAAGGTACATATGCAATGTCGAATTAGCTTTGCAGGAATACCAATCTCAGACATGGCCTCATATAGCCTATTCCTTATCGGAGAGTCGATAGCTGCTTTGTAGTCGACAAAACGATGGTAAGTTTCGATCTGCTTTTCATGAGTTTTTTTCAGGATGTGTCGTTAGGAGAATATTTGATCAGTTGTATATTTTAGACATACAAGTCAAAACTGCAGCCAATGGCGAAGCGTGCGGTAACGAAGCGTTATAAAGAGAAAAGGAGGGAGATGAAACGCTTGTTCAGACGGAAAAAGCGTCTGTGAAAAAAAAGAGAGAGCCAGCATATCGAAAACTACAGGGATAGAGGTGAGGCCCGAAAGTTCTACCAAAAGGTAAAAAGTAAAGATTTTGAACCAGGGATTCCCACCTGTAAGGACGAAGACGGAAATCTGGTCACGGACACTCAGAGTGTGCTGCAAATATGGAGGGAACACTTTTAATCTCTTCTCGTTCCCGAAGGCAGCATAAGTGACGCTTAGAATACTTTTCTACGTGCGGCTACTGATAAATAAATTTCTGTCATTAAAGAAGAAGAAGTAAATTTTAGACGTTCACACAATATGCTCGTAAGGACCTTGTACGCAATTGGTAATAGGCTTATTCCACAGTAGTGCTTACATTCACTACGATCTCCTTTCTTGTATAGGGGCATACAAAAAACTTAATTTTCCTTTACACCCCATGAATGAGGTATGGGATAGCTTCTCGCGTTGTTGTGACTTAAAACGCTTTCTATTTTTAGATTCACAACTAACGTGAAATAATTTTTTTTTTTTAAGATCGGTGGAGCCAGGCATTGAACCTGTGATCTCCCGCATGGTAGTCGCGTGTTCTAACCACTATGCCACGGACGGTCCATTAGGGGGCATAACAGACTGAAAGTGCCACACATAACTCGCTCTGGCTCGTAGGTGGACAGTTAATACAATCGTCATGGATTGAAGCGGGGTCTTCTGAAGTGGTGAAATGATCTCTCCATATATTCAGAATGATATGCGGGTCCGTCTCTACCTGGCCATCGCTGTCCTTGCAGGAGGGCAACCCTGTTCCATGGCTTCTCGCCTTAACTCTCTGGTATAATTTCGGACTTCCCCACTACTTAGCAGCAACTCTACGGTCATATACATTTTCTGGACTCTCTTAGAACTTGTCTTTGTCCTCATCACTTTTCTCTTCTTCTGTTGAAGTATGGGCTCATATAAGTGTTATGTAGAAAAACTTTTTCTTGACTCTTATGGTGGCTATTCGTTCACACACCGGGTTGAACCGTGAGACAAGGTGTCGCAATCTCATGCCAACCACGAACCCACATCCCAACTCGTGTTTGTCTGCATGTGGAGGTACTCTCTCCGCAGTAGTACCACGAATACGGAGCTCTGTGAGTAGACTTGAAATGCAATAGGCAAGGATCACCCTGGGTGTGCCAAGTTAAACTGATCAGAAGCTTTACCTGGCATCACACTCCCGACGCCTGTTTAATGGCTTCCCACCTTCCATACATACTCACCCTTTTTGTTGGGCCTGAGCATGATCGGAAAAAAACTACTCCCATATCCAATACAAACTCTCCCTGTTTGGGGGGATCTGACCTGCGACTATAGTCGTAGTTAAAGGGCTATCAAGCTAATGTCACCTTCTATCCTCTAAGCGGATGTTAAGTTGTAAGGTGAACGAGATGGGGCTCAAACTACTCCCACTTCCCAAACAACCGCCTTCTTTTTATGGGTCCGATCCTGCTACTACAGCCGTATTTTAAGAGCTATGGAGCTGAAATTTGGTATGCAGTCTTGTATCCTTAAAATGGAAGTTATGTTTTAAGAGAAGCAAGATCAAGATTACAAAATAATCTCACCTCCCATACAAACTCCATCTTTTTGGGGCGGTCTAACCCTGTGGTCAAAGCCGTAATTTAAGAGTTGTCGAGCTGAAGTTTGGTACTCAAACTTTCATCCTCCAAGCGGAGGATAGATTCTTAGAGAAGCAAGATCGGACTAAAACTACTTTCACCATCCATACTAACGTCCCCTTTTGTGGGTATGTTTCTGCTATTACAGCCGTATTTGGTATGTTGTCTTCCATCCTTAAAACTGCAGTTATGTTCTAAGAGGAGCAAGATAGCGCAAAAACCCCGGTCACATCCAATACAAACTCCCCCTTTTTTGGGGATTACTGTCTTTTGTTATGCAGTCTCTATTCTCGGACTTTAATTACTCCCACACCCCCATTTCGGGGGATCTGTGCAAGATCATTCAAAAAACTACTCCAACATCCTATACAAACTCCTCTTCTATGGGGAGTCTGACTTGCTAAAAAAGCCGAAGTTTAAGGGCTATCGAGCTTCTATCCTCTTTGCAGAAGTTAAGTTGTAAGGTGGACAAACTACTCCCACCTCCTATACAAACACCTCCTTTTTTGAGGTCCGACCCTGCTATTACAGCCGCATTTTAAGAGCTATGACGCTGAAATTTTGTATGCAGTCTTGTATCCTTTAAATGAAAGTTATGTCTTAAGAGGAGCAAGATCGGGCACAAAATAATCTCACCTCTCACGCAAACTTCTTCTTTTTGGGGTTGTGAAAGAAGAGTTATGATCTTGAATGCCTCTAATATTTTTATGACCATTTTTCAAATAGGTATATCAGCTTTATCCAGTTCAATAGTTTGTAGTAAAAGTTGTACCTAAAAATTTATGTTTTTACGACAAAATTTTCATTATTTTGTTTTTGATATTCATAAACATGGAAGACGCTAAAAAGGGTTCAGTTTTGCATTTTGGTTGTGATGGCAGAGTTGTTTTGAATAACAAGAGTCCTTTCCCAGGTAAATCAATAAAGAAATTTCAAAAAACAATAAGGTAAATAATGGATATGTCGGCTTTTTGAATAATCTTGTTACATAGCTTAAAATGTATATGTCAAAGTACTTAAATTTCAGTTGTCGTACCCTCATTCAGAGGGATGAAGGTATTATAATTAATAAGCATACTAAAACACTAAAACATCATATACCTTAACCCACAAATATTGTTATCCTTATTATTTTCACTTTCACATCATTATTCTTCACCACTTTATTGAATAAAAATTAAATTACGCTCGCTTTTAGTAACAACTCTTTTAACATTAATACAGTACTTAAATTGTGCCTCGTTACAGTATTATCCCAGTGCCCAAATGAATGCCGGCACACCACCTACCGACGCCGAAGCAATGCATATGAATGCCCATGGTCAAGTTTGACATGAACATGCGCAGGACACACGGCTATGACGTACACCCTGCGCACCCACAATACGCCGCATTATGGCCAACAGTCGTCAAGAGACCGAGAAGATGTTAAGCAATCACGAGCAGATGTCGGTATCACAAAACAGTACATTATTGCGTAATCCCGATGTAAATCATCCCTACCAGAAGTAAGATAACACAGTGACAACACAGACACAGACACACACACTCACAGAGATAACCCAAAAAAGCCAACTGAACTGAACATATATCCTCCCATAATAAAAGAAAAACAATAGCAAAAACCAAAATCATCAAAAAAAAAAAACAAATAACACAAGAAATACTTTTACATACAATATATCCTGAATCGCGATGATAAACGTATATAGTCCCAGATCCAGTGGCTAATGCCAACAGCAACAACAAACAAACAAACACTCTAGCATGTAGAAACCAAAATGAAACTAGAAAAAAATAATCAAACAGAAACATAAACAAACACTTTTAACAGCCCCGTCGTCATCGTCGTATGTAAGTAATAAGGTTAATATTAACAGACAAATTCATATGCAGACGCCAACACTCACACACATACACATACAAGTTCCAACACTAACACACTCACTTATGGCATACACTAACAATATTTGCTAATATCTCATGGTGCATGAACATCACTTTGACACACACACACATACACAAGTTCGTTTGAAACATTTGCTGCCAGATAATGTCATTGTAGATATACCAACAACAACAACAAAATCAAAATAGGCGAAATAGCATTAAATCAAACTCAATAATTCACTGGCTGGCAAACGCTCATACGGTATGTTTGTGTGTGTGTGTGTGTATGTACGGATATACCTTGTCGTGTTCGCTTAAACTCCATTCATACATATATAGAGCCGAGATTTTAGAAACAATAAACAATTTCCGTAACCAATTCCATTAGACATCAACATGAGCGAAATGGTCAACGTAATGTAAGAGTTTGTGCATCCGCCTGTGACAGTATTCGTGGCCGTGTCCGTGTACATGTGTGTGTGTGTGTGTGGAGATTGATACTAACTTCATTTGTGTGTTCGTAAAATGGAATTATTTGTGTTCATTTGCAATTCACATGATGCTATGCAATAGTTAATCAATTTGTG
The DNA here is from genome assembly GCA_964034835.1 of Muscina levida. Lineage (NCBI taxonomy): Eukaryota > Metazoa > Arthropoda > Insecta > Diptera > Muscidae > Muscina > Muscina levida. Next base: position 35,211,531 of record OZ035883.1, read on the forward strand.
GAGAAAATCAAATTTTCTTAATGTGCTCCGATGTCGCCTTTCATTTGTGTTTTAATGGTGCGTATGAGTAATGAACACAGATAAACTATTGCTCATACTTGAGGGGATATACCTACAATATCTTTGCTTGTTTAATGTAGCATTGAATGGGCGGCAAATTGTGAATGTGATTGGTTATCTGAATGTATGTTATATGTCGTGTGTTTTATGACTGCAAATCTTTCAGTAACCGATGGACTTTCATAGGCATTCATTTAAAAAAAACGGTAATACTAAAGCGCTCTAACGCAGTTCTTTTCAGGGGATCTTTTTAATTTGTCTATTGTTTAATATCAAAATATAAAAACATCATACACTTGCTAATTAATGTAATTGCTCAGATCCTCAAACAAAAATTATTCTAAAATCAGATATATCCTTGCCAGGAAATATCAGATATGAAGTTTCGAAAAAGACGGGAATATTTCCTTATATTTTCAAAATTTAAATTCTGGTTGTGGTTAACATTTCTAGCACATTGCTGGATAAGATTGTCAAGTGACTCATAGTATTTTCTTTTCTATAAAACAATTCCTTTTGAATATTTCTAAATTCAGTATACCGCGGTATACTGCCGCAACAACAACTTCCTGCACCACCATATGCTAGTAGCAAATCTCCCTCATTCAAGGTGCAAGGTGCCAAAAAACCTCATCCGGCTGGCATCATCAAAATGACCATACGGTTTCACTTGGCGACAGTGACACAAACATAAACTGAGTGAATAACCGTCCGACTTGATGGGAATAGCATCGAAGAACGCCTGCACCATTGATAGGTTAGAAGCAAACTGATGCAAGTGACAAAAAGATCATATCGAAATGTTCGCCTTCAAAGTTTCAAAATCTAGTAGGCAAGAATAGAAATTAATCTCATCTCGTGCTAGTGGACAGAGATAGTGTCAAGGAACACAACAACACACTTATCTGAATTTTTTTTCAATTTGCACCAACCAATGCGTTAAGAACGCAACGCCACATTCAACCTAGAGGTATTTTCGATGCACATTGAGAAATTCAAGTATCGTATGGTGACAAGAGGCACCAAGCTCCACTTTTCTCGAGCATAAAACTTTCAGATTACTTTCGCGTCTTTAAGTTTTAGCCACAGCCAAAATGTGACACAACAAAACTGGTTCTTTACCAATTCGGCCAGGCAGTCAGTTGGCAAGACGCAAACCTGGCCGCCCGTTATACAATCTTTACACACCTTGGTCTGAACTCGTAAAGACGTTCATCTTCTCTACCATATTCGCGGGGGCGATACTCTCGAAGGTGGTAGTCTGAAAAACAGACACAAAGTCCATTGTGATACCACGGGACTAACAAAGATCCCTAATTTCCCTCATCCTTTGGCCCTATAAAAAGCTCCGGTGACACCCAATATCTATATAGTCTAGATCACCTAGGTCCCTGAGAAATAAGAGCCCAGTGTTGTTGCTCACCTGTACGCCAATGCGCAGGGTAAGTGCAGAGAAGGTGTGCTATAGACTCCGCCTCCTCATCATCCCCAGAGTTTCTGCAGAATTAACTAGTTGACTTTAGTCTCATGACGTTCCTTCCAATCAGACAGTGTACTGTCATGACGGGCACAAGTAATGTAACGGTGGGTGTTGATATCGAGAGCAATGTATGAGAACGCTTTAAATCTAATCAAAGCCACATCTGTGTGGGTTGAATACCACCTCGAACATACTCTACCTACCTACCGTTTGCTGCTAACTGTGCTCTACTACGCTGGAGAAGCTTTCAAGTGGCTTTATCATGGAATGACAATGTGCGAAACTGTAACACGCTATAACACCATAAATGACATCCCAATTCCGGCAATCGCCAGGATGGGTAGGCTTTTCAACCTTCACTATCGCCGTCTAGGCTCAACCGAATTCTAAAAGACGCGCATGACATTGTTTGCGATATATCTTCAACTTGTAGTTGAATCCATTATCAACTGAGTAATGCTTTCGACTGCTACTTCAGTCCCTTGCTGTCGTTGGAGATACTCTCTCCTGGAACTGAATCTCGGTCATATGAAAGTAACGGGCTCAGTATCTTCAATCACATATTGACAACGCGGACAGAAAGGTGTATCGATAAGTCTAAAACGATGAAGGTACATTCTCCAAGCACTATTTCCGATCAGGATATGGGTAATGTAGTACTCAATGTAGTGCTAACAGGTCCACTGGTTTCCTGATATGACAAATGCAGCTTCATCCGATACCGTCTGTAAGCACAGCATACCCTCAATGCTGTCAGTCTGTATACCGAATTATGTTTGCCCATATACGTGATGCTTATAACTACCGCTGCTAGAATCATCCTTCTATAATATTTAGCACCTATCGTATTTGCCAACAACCTGCAGAGAGAAGCTGCTGTTGATGTGACCTTTTCTACGACGAAGTTTATGTGACTGCTAATAATTACCTATCGTCATGCCCAAATTCTTTAAAGAATACTTTGAAGTCATTTCATCAACGTATATATTCTCTAACTTCTTGGTGAATATGACGACAACTTCCATTTTATGGTCTGCAAGTGAGAGGCTCATTGAAGCGCGCCTTGATTTTACCGCACTAATACTGGCACTGGAATTGTCACTGTTTTGTCTTTATTTAGATTTGATGCTACAGCTAATAGTGCCAATAGTCTTATCTCCATATGGTAAATTAAGCTAGAGAATTCCAAGCTAGACATAAGGGGAAACCCTTGTGGAACGCCTCAGGTATCCATATATTTTTTGAGACCAACGTTCGTATTATAGAGAGCTTCTAGGTTTTTGCAGTAGACCTGTATGATTGATATTAGGTATTGGCGACTATTTAGATTCGGCAATGCCTGTAGTTTCCTTACAGTTCGCAGAGTTTAAGGCGTTCTTGACATCTGGGATTTCAACAACACATTAATCGTTAGCTTGATTACTCTTATGAATTGCTTCGCTTGCTATTTCCACAAGAAGTTTATTATATCTACGCTCTCCTGCAGTATCTTACAGATAATGTACTCTACTAACTTCCCCAATGCATCAATAAGGCATATGGGACAGACAAATGGCGGGTAGCCCGACAGTTTTTTACCCTTCGGCAGCAGCACAAGTTTTTCCAGTTTTTGTATTTCTCATATCGAAGGAAACGTAGAATATTTGAAGGAGCTATTAAAGAGAGCTACCACAAACTATGGGTGCTGCACAACTACCCCCATTACTACAAGGTTTGGTATTCCATCAAGCCCTGATTATTTTTTTTTCCTGCAACGTGCATGCAGACCGTAAAAATTCAACAATGGAGAAATAAGGAATATATGCAATTGCTTGCAGTGACCTTCAGTCTCATGCGGAAAGAAATTTGAAACAGTCGTTCTAAAGGCGCCAAAATCCTTCGGTGTTGCTTGCAAGTGACTAGAAGCATTTCCCGAGTCTTGCTAGCACTACTGCTCTGTTATGTCTCTGTTGCTCGGCACCCACCTTATAAGGTGGATGTTGCAAAGCTCAGCCATATCGTTGAAATATCTGCGCAAACCAGGGTTTTTGTTGAGTTCAGTAAAATATATTCCAGAGGTCTAAAGACAGCTTGAATTTCGGAGAATATGTTAATCTACAATGTGGTGATGACATTACAACTCAGTCATTCTGTCACTTCTCTAATGGCCCAAATTTAGCTGGAAATTTTGAGAACTAGGTCTTTAAGCCGTCTTATAATAGAAGTTCTGCATTTCCGCGTTTCTCTGTCTGGTATAGTAAGTATATGGTACTTATTGTCAAACAGTGGTTCAGTCACAACCGTTGACTATACGGTTGCCTGCTATGTCAGGCATCATGTTAAGGTCTACACTACAGCCGTAACTATTGTTTGACCATTGCGACAACTTCTTAGTCTCGCTGTTGTATACCAATTATGTCATGTGCTAGCAATTCCTAGATTACATTTAGGCATCGGTGTTGTAGAGCCCACTAGTGAGGAATAGACAAGCCTTTCACTCTGTCTAGTATCCTACAGTATATTGTCTTCTGAAGAGCCTTGCACGAAATGAGGCTTTAAGCCCCATTTCATCCTTATTGCCGTCTAGCATGCCTATAATTCCACTTATGAGATTTTTTGCCCTGTGTAGAATATTGAATTTTTAATTCAGCTTCTCGCCCATTAAAACGCCGATGTGTTTTGCACAATCCGCGAAAAGAATTTCAATGTCCCCCAAGAAGGAAGGTTCCTGTAAGGGAATCTCGTACCATCTGGTGAATAGAACATGTAGGGTCTGGTTTGAATTTACTCCAAAACCGTTTTCGTTCGCCCACTTTGCCATAGTAAAAAAGGACTCTTTAAAGAATGTCTATGAGTCTACTCATGGAAACATCACCCTAACATCTGTTGCCACATCGTCTGCATATTCCACAACCATGGCACCAACCTCCTCTAGTTAGGAATGCAGTTCGGCATAAAGTTCCAGAGGGAACTCCTTATTGGGTTGTACCCATACTGACAAATCTATTTTAGTAACTATTTTGACGCTGATACTTCTCTTTCTAAGATGATCGTACATAAGTCATGTCATGGCTATGGCATTGGGAGTTATGTTATTGAACGGCTCTTCTATATCTAGAATGGCTACCGAAACTGTTTTCACTCGATCACTTCGCTATAGAGAGAAGTTCTTTTTTAAGTCTCTCTCTGAGCGTACTTAGAAACTTCCCGCTAACTGCAATTGTCACATCGTCTGTATATGCAACAACCTTGACACCAACCTCCTCTAGGGAGGAATGCAGTTCGGAATAAAGTTCCGGAGGGAACTCCTTATTGGGTTATACCCCTACTGACAAATAACTCGATCACTTCGCCATAGAGAGAAGTACTCTTTTAAGACTGTCTCTGAGCGTACTTAAAAACTTCCCGCGATCTGCAACTGTCACATCGTCTGCAGATGCCCCAATCTTAACATCACACACCTCTACGGAGGAATGCAGTTCAAAATGAGGTTCCAGTAGGAAGTATAGAAACCCAATAATTGGTTGTACCCCTACTGACAAATCTCTTTAAGTCTGGCTACGCTATTTTGGCACTGATACTTCTCGTTGTAAGAAGATCGTCCACAAGCCATGTCATGGCTATGGCATTATGAGTTCTATATCTAGAAAGGGTACCACAGCATACTCCATAACGGCGGGTGCACCTTCAATGAAACTGACCAAGTTATGCAGCGCTGTCTCAGTGGACTTGCCCTTGCAGTAAGTATACTACCTATCCGACAGTAGCTTGTGGTCTATGAGTGCTCTAAAGTAATTGTCAATGAGTCTCTACTATCCAGGTTTGATAGTGCCATTTCATAGCGGGAGTTACATTATTGGAAGCCCCTACTATATATGGCAAGGCTACCATAGTATACTCTAAGATGGCGAGTGCTCCTTCAATGAATTCGACCAAGTCATGGAGGGCAGTCTCAGTGGACTTATTCTTGCTGTAAGGATACTGCCGGTCTGGCAGAAGCTTCCGGTCTTTGTGTGCCCTAAGGTAGTTGTTTTTAGAACAACCAAAGAAAGGCTGAGAGGTCTAAAATCTTGTAGTCCCCTTTGGGAGGGTTCACCTCTTTGGAATTAAAAGCTACCTTGGAATTAAGGGCTACTAAGTCAAATCGATATTAAATTATCATGCCATGTAACTCGACAAAACGAATAGGTCCTAGTATGAGTCCCGTTGTGATACCATTTCCAAATTTTCGCAACAAATATTCCTATTCTGGTCGGTCAACGTTGCTATCAAGCCATTTTGTTGCTCTGATGAAGGCATAGAAGTTCCGCAAATCGCTTACTCATAGACGGGTATTGTCGATAAGTGTCCGATGACCAAACTTTTCATATCTCAGGTCACCAAAAACAGGGCAGTGACATAGAAGATGCTCCGTTGTCTCTTCTTCCTCATCATTGCCGCTTCTTCAAAAGTCGTTGTAGGAAAGTTTCAATTTCTTAGTGTGTTTACCACCGGTTATTATAGCTATGACGTTCCTCAGGTGGACTCTGGACAGGTTCAGCACAAATCGTGTCCTCTGTATGTCCATTGTAGGCTAAATTTGTTTGGTAGCCATGCAAGATGGTTCTCTCCCCCATCTCTTCTTAGCAATGAGGTTCAGATTCCCTGCAATTAGCTGTTTCCCCTTTATGAGGAGCCCGTCGAAGAAGGAAATAAAGATCTTTACTTAGTGCATAACTTGCAAGAAATCTGTTTGTCCATCACACCAACCCACAATTTCTCTAACGACAACTTATTGTAATGATCACAAGCTTTTAATTTTTTTTAAACTATCCAAATTTAAATTTTTTCAGTAAAACTACCCAAACCCAAACATAACGTGTGTGATTTTTTTTAACATAGTAGCAGGGTTAAACATGTGTGAACTTGGATCTCACGAAAATCGGCCATAATCATAAATAATCCAATGCCCAAAAATATGTAAATAAGTTCCATATGAATATGAGACCTTAAAACACATTCAAACTCATTTCCACACACAACGTTGGGGTTCAACTTCGTAATGAAAATCTCTTCCATTTTAAAAATTTAATTTATTCTCTTTTCGAAAGCAATCGGTTCCGAAAGGTAATAAGGACTGCGTGCCATAAAAGTAAAAGATTCCCAACTTTACACTTTTTTAGAGCCACATTTAGCTGGGTAAGATATTTAAGCTTTATTGTTGGCAGTAATTCCAGGAAATTTGTCTCATAGTTATTTTTGCTATGGCTGCTGGCACTTTGGTGTAGGCCTCAATTACGCCTGCCACTATAAAATTCCCAAACAAATACGTATAATATTCTTTGAAATAACGTTCAACCCCTACAATCGAATTTTCCTTACCGATAAACAAGCTTCTACAACATACGCTCGAACACACATAAGTACCCACACACTTAGAAACATTTCACACACAACCAGAACTACTAAAACCAACACACACACACAAACTTAAGTTACTGACATCAAAATGAAATAAAAACAAAACAAACCAAAAAAAACACAAAGTCTAAAAAATTACTACTTAAGAAAACAAAAATACATAATTGCAATTAATTGCAGCAAAAAATGACTGATTAAAATTTGTTATTATAAAGAAGTTAAGGTAAACTAAAAAAAAATAATAAAAAAAAAAAAAACAAAAAATAAGCATAAACATAAAAAATCCCCCCCTAATATATAAACGTAATTATAGTTATAATTATATTAATAAATTAATTATACTACAGAAAAAAACACTACAACTAAACGAAAACCTAAAATAAATTGTAAAAAAAACCCTAAATCTAACCTAAACTGTTGTAATCTATTTTTAATGAAAATCAAACAAAACAAAATCAATAAAAAATACGAGTAATTAGAATTATGAATTATTGCAGGATATTATTATTATTATTATAATTATAATTATTAAATTTAACAAATTGAGTATAGGCCATTAAGTTCTTAACTAAATAAGAGGATAAATACCAAAATGGGGAAAAAAACAAATAAAAATATACTTATATATGAAAATAAAATGAAAAATAAAAACAAAACAAACAACAACTTCCAGTGAAAACAAATAATGCAATTTTTAAATTAAAAACAACAAATTAAAATACCAGCCGTAGTCATAATACTGATTTCATACATTTTAAATAGTTTTAACTAACAACGCACACACACACACAATGGCTAATTGCAGATATCCGGAACAACTAATATCAATGAAATGTATACATACAATGAAAATGACCCCTCACACCCCGTTTTTCTGTTTAAATTGGGCATTATAAGTTTGATAGTATGTAGCAAAGCCAACACAGTGGGATGAGTTAGGAGAGGGAGAATTGCACTAATAACAGTTTTTGTAATAGAGTTGCATGTATTGTAAATATTTACGATTTGAAATTTAAATCTTCTCAGATGTAGTCTATCTTTGCTTCAAAGAGTTTATTCAACAAATTTGCTAGGTTCATAGAACACAACCAGAAATTTTTCAAATATTACCCTTTTTATTATGTGATTTGATTTAAAAACATAGATTTTACACATTTTAAAAAAAGTTGATCACGATCTGTAAAAATGATAGTCGGATTTGAAATCGGATTAGATTTTTTTTTTGGAATGTTTTTTTTAATTTTGTTATATTTTTTAAAACAACAACGTGAGAACTTATCCCATACCTCATTCATGGGGTGTAAAGGGAAATTAAGTTTTTTTTATATTTTATAGAATATCTCATTTGTCCATTAGATGTCCATCACCCACTTCTCATCTGGTAACACAAGATGGACAATTTAGAATTATCCATCACTTGTAGGCATAGTTCGGTCTTTATAACATTTATAACGGGTATGATTTCGTTCTTCAGCAAAGCATTCGTTTTGGGCTGACTGATGTAGACCATGATTTTCATGATTTATTATGAGCGTTAGCAAAAGACCCTGCTGAGACCACAACTTATCCCCCGGTAGTTGGTATATATCATAATAGGTTAGGTTAATTCGGCAGCCACGTTCAACACAGCTCACATGAGTCCTAGTATGAGTCCCGTTGTGATACAATTTTTAAATTTTCGTTCCAAATATTCCTATCCTGTTCGGCCAACGTCGCTATCAAGCCATTTCGTTGCTCTGAGGTTTTTATATCTCAGGTCACCAAAAGCAGGGCAGTGACATAGAAGATTCCTCGTGGTTTCCTCTTCTTACAATGGTTGTAGGGTAGTTTAAACCTCTAAGCGCGTTACCAACCGGCCAGTTACCGGTTATTACAGCTGTGATGTTCCTCATGTGGACTCTGGACAGTTTCAGCACAAATCGTGTCCTCTGTATATACATTGTAGGCCAAATTTGTTTGATCGCCGTACAAGTTGGTTCTCTTACCCATCTCTCCTTAGCAATGAGTTTCAGTTTCCCAGCAATTAGCAGTTTCCCCCTTGTGAGAGGGATCCCAATGAGACCGTAAACTTCGCCCGAGTTCAAGGTTGTGGCGGCCCTTGCCAACGTATTGGCCCTTTGGTTACTATATATGTCCCCATGTCCTGGAACCAAATGTAAGGGTACCCGTTGAATGTCTCGCTATCTCCTTAAGAGACGACCGGCATTCTCGAACTTTTCTCAAAGTAGTGTACTCTTTCTCCAGGGATATAATAGCCGCTTTACTATCAGCAAGAATATGAATATTGCCGCCCAATATCCCACAATACAACATTTTCTATACGGCTATTCTAATGGCCTCTATTTTGGCCTGAACTATGCTACAGTGATCTGGTAGTTTGATTGATAGTTGCAAATTCAACTCCACCGAAAATATTCCACAGACTGCTCTTTTCTTAAATTTCGAACCGTCGATTAAAATTAGGATGACATCCTCCCCAAATTTTAGGGCATTGTCATTATCATCATAATAGGACGTATCCGGGATGTTCCTTTTAAAACCCGGATCGAAGACAGGTTATGGTATGGTGTAATCCGTGTGACAGCTTACATTTATTAGGTCCAGAATTTTGGCATGGTCATAGTTCCTGTGCATCCATGCTCTTGTGGCGCCTAATGCATTGCGTTGTTCGCTAATATTTTCCTCTCCGGGGGTATCCAGTTTAGGATCATAAACAGTGTCTTAGTTGGAGTAGTTTTAAGTGCCCCTGTTATCCTGATCGCCACCAGTCGCATAATTCGTTCGAATTTCAGAATTTAGGACTCTATATCTATCGTCAGCCACCAGACTGTCGATCCGTAGAATAAGATGGGTTCAATAACTGAGTCGTATAACCAGTTAACATCTTTGGGGCTAATTCCCCAATTGAGGCCGGTTGCCCTTTGCAGCAGTATAGAACCGTTGCCGCTTTTGGAAATCCTGGTCTCAGTGTTAAGTTTCCAATTCAGTTTACTATCCAATATTATCCCAAGGTATTTTGCACTATCAGAGAGTGTAACTGTGACTGCATTTAATCTGGGGTTAGGGATTTTGTATCTCCGTGTGAACTGCACCAGTTCCGTTTTACTCGGGTTTAAACTTAACAAGAAAAACTCATAAAAATAATACTTACTTAATTTTATTGTCCAGAAAATTTGCGGTATCTTACTGTTTTTGGGCTCGTGGAATCCATTTTTAATGTTTATTATTATTTATAAGCGCTGCAAGATGGTGCTTTCCTAAATTTTTTGGATTAGACCGCACTAAGCGGAGATCAAGTTCTAAGATTGGCATAATTGGACGAAAACAACTCGCACCTACCATACAAATTTAACCTTTTTGGGGGTATGTTACTGCAATCACAGTCGTAGATGGAGAGCTGTCGAGCTGAAATTTGGTATGGGAGCTTCTATCTTCTAAGCAGAGATTAAGTTCTAAGATGGGCATGATCGGACAAAAACTACTCCCGCCTCCCATACAAACTCCCCCTTTATGGGGATATCCGCCCGTTTGTTATTTTCTTATTGTAGGTACTTAATAAGGTCAGCTTATATAGTCTATAGCAGTGGCAAAAGTTTTCTGAAGGTTTGCCTGTTATTACAAGGTAATTAAACTAATAAAATTTAAATGTCCCCCGGCTGTCCGCTTGGAAATTATTTCAGTAATAGGTTAATTTGTATGGGTGGTACCAGAAGGGGTCAGCCGATAAAGTCCATATTCATTCCTGAGTCAAACTCTCACAAGAGTACTTTGTACGCAAATTATACCTGAATTGAGAGTATTTACAAAAGAGCTATATAAGTACAACTATTTGGGTCATATGTAAGGGTGGAACCAGAAGGGGCGTGGCAAAGATAACGGTTTTCTGAGGGCAACAACAACAACGACTATGTTTTAGAAGATAATTAATCTGACCAACTAAAAATATCCTCCTGGTGTTCGTTTGGAAGTAATGGAAAAAATATTATTTTGTGAAAAAAGGTAACTTTGTATGGGAGGTACCAGAAGGATTGGGCATATTCTGCCCACTTACAATCCCATGACTTAATTTAGAAAATATTAATACTAGTAACTTTTCAAACTGACCAGTAAAGGTTTACACGAGTTATCCTGCCCACCAGCCATCTAGCCAGCCATCCAGACAGACGGGCATAGTCCAATCGTCTTAAAAGGTCCTGAAACGAATTTGGTCTCAAGTTATTTGAGGTCTAACACGTTTCCTTTAATGCGTTACAATTTTTTTGTATTAACCCTTCAGAAGAAAGTAGTGCTGCAGAAGTACTCTTCCACTAGCCTCAAAGCGATACAGACTAGTCGCTCTTCATTTCCCGATAATGCTTTCAAGTGACGATTTTAACTTTGGGCTGTCATACAAAAACCACTACTCGCTATTTCAGCATTTGCGACTACTCTGCCAGTACTTGCCACACGTCTATAAAGCGTATCCGTTGCAACTACTGGCTTTTATTCCAGTATATCACCACTCGTTAGGCGTCAATGCATCTACATGGCAAGTTCTAAAAACTAGTTCAGCATTTGCGACTACTATACCAGTACTTGCCACACATCTATAAATCGTATCTGTTGCGACTACTGACCTTTATTCCAGTATAGCACCACTTATTAGGCGTCAATGCCTCTACCTTCTTCTGCAGGGAAATAATATATACCCTTATCGATAAGAGAGTAGGTTTACAAACATTTAAATTCTCAAATTGTCTGATAAAACACAACAAATGCAATGGAATGATTAACATTTTGGCTTTGGTAGCTCACAAATTTTATGACATTTAATGTTTAAAATAATTTCTGCCATAAGGCATCCGTGACTACGCCTTATGAACGACATCGTTTTGGTCTATGGCACCACTTTCAAGAGTATAACCGCTCCATCGTTACAGGTTTATCAGTATAGACCATAGATTTGACGTACCCCCACTAAAAGTAGTCCAAAGGTGCCTACAGTTGTCTTGTAGGTAAAAGCGGCTTATGAGGTTTCATTTGTACCCATTCTGAGGTGAAAAAAATTCAACCCTACCCCACTACCCCAAATTGGAGCTGATTATCTTCTCAAACAATCGCAAAAATACATTGTTTACAGATGTGGGTAAGGATAGTGCATGAGTTTGCGGTTTCGATACGGTCTACCCCCTAATTTTGTGAGTTTGGGAATGAAAAACTCATGAGCCAAAACATGGAGAGGTAGGGCATAGTGTAACATCTTCATATATTCGTTGGCCAACAATGAAAGGAGTCGTTTTAGAGCAACTAAATTTTATACAACCACTTTTTGTGATAAATATATACATATGTGTTCTTCTAACTCCTATTGGAGCATAGGGCGTCACTGTATGAAAATACACTGGCATGACCGGGCTAAAAAACTATGCTTTACTTTGACGTAAAACTTTTTGTGATGAAATTAAGAAATTTCTGAATTTTCATAAAAATCGGTTGAGATCCACACCCCCCTCCCATATATAGTAAAATGTTTTTTTTGTGATATTTACGTCAAATATTAACTTGTTTCAATAAAATTTGGTTGCTGAGCATAACTTACCATTCTTAGTTATTATACCAAAAGTGCGCGTGGTAAGTTTAAAACCACACCCACCTTCCACACAAACCAAACAGGTTTTTGCTCCTTAAATGGGAATTTTTCATTAAAAATTAACAAAATTGAACACGCACTTGCATTTATTATACAAAAAAGCGTTCAATAGTGTTTCTACCAACGAACCCATTTTATACATAAAATCCTTTTGGATTCTCCTCTTGTTTTCTTTTAAGATAGGCTCTTTTTCGGTGTTAAAGTATACAGTGTCGTTTATCATCTGAAATTAAAATTAAGGTTAACATGGGCCAACATTTTTTTTATCGTCTTTTGAAATTTGGAAACAATTCACATACCTACCTAACCCTACCTAATCTCCCTTAGAGATTTTCTTTCTGTCTGCCGTACTCACGCAATTTCAAGGCTATAGTCCTGTAAAAGGTTTTAGAAAACATCATAATCTTTCCAAAAAGTTATAAACCATTTAAATTGAACGAAAAACTCAAAAGTAACACTTGTTTAAAATCGTTAAAAAAAATATAGCAATTTTCATATTAAATTTCAGTACCCTCAAACCCTTAACTTTGTGAGCTTAAAACAATACGAAAATGTAGATATTTCTGAAAAAAAAATTAAGAGTATTCTAATGAAACATTTTTGAGTAAAACTCCATTAAAATTTGTTTTATTTATGACCTCAACTTTTTCCTATTTTGTCCACGCACGTTACACTGTGTGGGGTAAGGACATATTGCTGTGAAAGGTGGTGGGGAAGGGGGAAACAACAAGCCCTGCAACTATCCCAATATCGTCCTTAGAGAAGTAAAATGTATGACCGACCCCCACTAATGTTTCCTTCTTAACCGAACATACCTACTCATTATCTACACCCCCTAAGGGGCAACAGTACAAAATTGTAATTTTATAAATTTTGCTGTCACTGCCCTAACTGACCCAAAAGTAGCCCTAGAAGGGTACCCTTTATGACCGACTCAACAAGTGATGGTTTCACTCGCTGTATGGCGTGTTGCGCCGTCTTGTGGAACCTTTTCTCCTCCAAATGATTTCGAATGGCATATGGCATTCGATAATGTTGAAACCTGTTTCGGATTTAAGGGCAAATAGGCCAATGACACCTTCGGCACGTAAACCGCATTTTTCGAGATGTTGTGCTCCCTAAATGACAATTCTGTGTGTTTACATACCCAATTAGCCAAAAATGAGCTTAATCGCTGAAGATGAAGTGATGTATAAGTTTGGCGAACAGAGCTATATGTCCATCCACAGTGATTGGCAATGTATACTGGAAAAAAGTCAAACACACTTCATTGGTACGTTAGCTAATTTTACAGTTATTCGTATAAGATATTATACATGTCTAAAGAAACACCTTATATATATAGATGAGGTAGGAAATTTCGTCCCACAGAAAGTGTTGTCCTGAAGTTCCTTCTTACTCCTTATAAAACATCAGAGAGAATATCCCATATGAGCCTTGAGGATGCTTAGATATGTTGCAGAACCATTCCTTCCCAGAAATGTTTTTATTCAAAATATACTTTTATATACTGTCATTTTAGAAAAAACCGGCAAATGTTGTTCTGCCATACAACTTCGGACCCGGCAAACTTCGTCTCACTCCTAAGTAACGCCTTCATATAAGCTCCAGGGTAAAAGTAAAACACAATGTGTTTTATTTTAACTAAATCGAAAACAGTGAAGAGCGATCTTATAAACAATGTTTTTTGATTTGTTTTCCGGCGTAAAAAAACAATGAAGACGGTATAGCGAAACGCGAACAAGCAACATACAGCTGACCTTGCGAAACGCAGGGAAATTCAAAACTGACCGAAAACACCTTCAATCCAGTTCAAACATCAACAGGAATTGGGCCATTACCAAACGCCAGTAGCTGTCTTGAAAATTCTGTAGTCGATGGCTCGTTTTGCAGCATGACTCTCATGATCGTAGTCAATTTCAACTTCATGACATGCCGCCACATAGTCGACGATTTCATGCATGAATTAATCTTATGTGCAGCAGTAGATTTTGGGATGCCTCCCGTTCCATCGTCTACAACCTTCATCAGCGAATCGCACACGATCGTTTGCTCGGGATCCAACGGCGGCACATTTGTGACTCTTTGGAACTCTTTCAGTCAGCTCATCTTGATTAAAGTTGATCTCGTTGCAATTCGCAATTGAATGCATCGTGCATCGAACGATTTGGCGCTGGTATTCCAAATTTTGATAGTAGACTGCCGCACATGAGCACGCACATGTCTTCGATCTGAAGTCTATTTCAATATCGAAATTCGCTGTTGTCGTGCGAACTCTGTGCAAAATGTCGTCAGCCATCTCGTCCTCGTCAGATTATGAATAACCGGCGATATCTTAACAGATGATTGTCAACGTCTTGCCAAACCATCAGTCGATATGCATAAGAATTCATTTCTTATCCTGAAAAACGAATTCGAACTAAAATGGAGAATGAAAATGATGACTTAAAAACAAACATTTCATTCTATTGACCATCTCTTAATTGATTCTCTCCATGATAGAACGTCAACAGGTATTGAAGTGCGTCATATGACCGATGAGTCTCGTACACGTTCCTCAGTTGTACACCATCCCGACGCTTGAGAACAATATTGCGTGATTCCACATTCTTCCCAACAATTAGATTTTGAAAATGTTAGATCATTTCGCGTTTAATCTTTTAACATAATAAATTTCACAATAATCCGAAATTTTCCAAGCATCACAACGTAAAAGTGGAAACTTTACGTCGACTGAAAATATTAATTTAAGCGATACAATGCAAAATTTCGTCGCAATATCTATCTTTTTTCCGGAATTTTCCAAGTTTTCTACCAAGAATTTTTCCATTATCTGAAATTTTTTAAAATAATTTTTATCAAATCAAGCGATGCAATGGAAATTTTTTTTTTTCACCACGAATTTTTCTATTTTTCCATTTGAAAAGTCATTTTGGAATAATTATTCGAAAATGTTCACAGTTACATCGTCCAAATTTATTAATTCATACAATAAAATGCAAAATTTCGTCGAAATTTTTTTTCAAATTTTTTTAATTTTTCCGGAATTTTCCGAATTTTTTAACAAAAATTTTCTTGTTTTTCTATTCAAATAGCCATTCTGTAACAATTGCGCACAAAATTCCATACAAAAAGGCAATTTTCCGACTTTTCCGGAAGATTTTCCCAAAATTTTCTTTCACATAAACCTTCTTCTGGCAATAACGAACAACAGAAAAATTATCTGTTTCAAAACTGAAAAACTTACTGTAAGAAATTTACAATTTAGTTTAGTTACTTAGATTACATATATGTAATTTTTCAAAAACTGAATCGAGAAATTTCACTATGTTGCAGAATATTGACTTTAATTTTTAAAGCTGTAATAAAAATTAAAGGTACCAACAGTTAAGGATCAATGCCAATTTAAACTTAACACTCACACTCGACAGTGGCATGACGAGTCCTAGACTTCTAAGAATAGCACAAAAATGTCAGACATTTACGTGCAATATATTTAATTTAAATTTTCTTCTACATTGATAAGCAACCAACATTCACAAACTTCCGAAGTAAATGCTTATACACTTGTAGCCTTTACACTATTCAAACGACATATAAATTGTAATTACCTTTTGCCTCTAAAAATAAATTTCACATAAAAATCAGTTACAATTATAACTTTGTTCAGTCTAAAGAATTTATTACTTCCCCAGTGTATGTGTGTGTGTGAGTGTGTGTGTAAATATATTACAGTATTCAGAAAAAAAAGTTTAACAAAATATGAAATAACTTTATCCCACTGTGGTTACGTTGCAAAGTAAACACCAGCAAAGTTTTTGTTTTTATTTAATTATTTCCATTTGTATACACACACATGCAAACACAGAAACGAACACGAGTATGACAAATTATATAAACCAATAAAGAAATAAATCAAACAATGCTTTTAATAGCAAATAACAAAATGTTGTAAAGTCCCCGGAATAGTTTGTTTTATACTTTATGTTTTTGTATTATATATAGAATTTCAAAGCCGAAAAGTAAATACAACACGAACAACTCGAGTTGTTGTTAACGATAACTTTGTAGGACTATTGTATGTAGGTAATACAACCCAATTACGTTATTAAACGGAATATATTGTAATTATGCATTGTCAAAGGGGACAAATATTTGTCACTGGCATTTACCTTAGCGTTGTACGTATGTATAAGTCATATCAAAATCACATTTTGTACTTTTAGGTCCCCCGCCCCCCTTGCCAAATAACAAAATAAAAAACAAAACTAAAAACAATGGACATTTGTCCTAGTGCCATTATTACAGCTCATAAGACAATGAGTTGTAGTCATTCCTTAGGGTTAATTTGTAAAAATAGTAAAGCTAAATTTATATAGATTTTTTTTAAATAAAATTTAATTGTTATATTTTTACTTTTTGTTCATTATTGTTCCATTATTAATGTGTGTAATAAATATTATATATAAATAAATAAATATTTTATAGAAATAAATAAGAGACAAACAAACAGAAAAACACAACAGCAACTACTATGTATTATTACTTATATACATACATACACATATATATTGTTAAAAACAAGACAAAACCCATACGCATTTAATATTATATATAAATATAAATATATACATGCATATATATACAAAAATATATATATGAGTAATAATAGTATTAAAATTAACAATAATAATAACAATAACAACTAACGATAACGATAATACCAAAATACGAACATTAAACAGAAAAAATCTTAAAGCGATTAAAATCCATAACAACAACAACAACTAAACAACACTAACATAATTAATTTGAAAGTGAAAATCAAAAGCGGACAAAACATCAAAAAGATCTAAAAATAAAGAAAAAGAAAACAAAATTTCAATTTATAAAAAAGAAACAAAAAAAACAATGAACTGAGTTTTACTTGAAGAAAATGGAATGTATGGGGGTGCATTTATGATGTAGTCTATTTAGACGTTACATATACTTTCCCGTTTTTGGAAAGCGGGAGGAGAAGCAAGAGAGCCTAAGAGAGCATCTTAGTAGAGAGGACTGGGGAGTCAGAAAATTCTATGGGAATTCTTAAAATTTCGGAAAGACTATTAAAGTACAAAAAACACTGCCAGATTTTAAGGTAAGTATTATCAATAGACATCGATGGACCAGCCTTCGTATGACTTTTCTAACCACTAAGGTATAATTTGGTGCTCTAAAAATCACGAAAGAATTACTATTTCACTGTTCAAATTTAGATTTTAAACTTTCTTTTTGTTGAAATCACGAATGTATGACTATTATTAGATAAAAGCAATACAGAGCTACCCAATAAAATTAAATAAATATGAACTTTAAGCAGTTAAGACAGACGTCATGTGGTCAATGCATGTAAAAATACACCTTTCTGAGATTTCTAAAATGTTACCTTCATATTCCCCCCGGCCGAAAATAAATATTTTGTCGGTATATTCAGGTCTGCATTGCTGGACACTTTAAAGGCTGATTAGGACTACTATTGTAAGTATTTCCCTTCAAAATATGTCAGCCTCGTATAGATGAGGTTGTTTTGTCAGAATTAACCGACTTCAATTTCTGCGACTTATTGCCAAAAATTTTTATAAAACAAACTGATGCTGTGTAAATAGTCTTTCAACTTTCCTAACACAACTTTGAAAGACATGTTGTCAAAAGTGTCAGCAAATAAAATTTTAAAATATTATGAATTTAGGAAAAAACTCATCTAGTTCTTTTGTTTTGTTTCAACAACAGAATTTTTTGATAAAAAAAAAATAAAAGTACTTTTTGATACAGTAAAAATAATTTTTGGCACAATTTAAGAACTTAATGGTACATTAAAGTACTTATAATTCCACTTAAAGTACTTTTTGGTACAATAATGGTAGTCTGTGGTACAATTAATTGTTCTTTTTGTGTACAATAAATTTACTTTTAATATAATAAATTCTACTTTTTGATACCAATAAAGTACTCTTTGATACCATAAATGTTCTTTTTGGTAAAATTCATATAATTATACACTCACCCTACGGGTAAGAGGGTCTGTCCGTCCGTCTGTCTGTCTTTCTGTCCGGCTGGTACGCACGATAATATTCGAAAGACGAAACCAAATGTTTTGAAACATTGCAAAAGTTAATCTTTCCCCAAAACTACTTACGGTATTGAAAATGGGCTACATGGCCACGCTCCTTCTGGTACCTCCTATACAAATGTACCATTCCGGCCACTTTAGAAATCGAGTAATAATATCAAAGTAACCAACGCGATCGTGCCTAAATTCTGTATTTAGTAAAACTAAATGAGGATAAAGTTTTGGAGAAAAAACAAGAAGTCTAGCCCACTTTAGAAATCGACTAATAATACCAATACACCCAAGGCGATCGCGACCAAATTCTGAATTTATTAATTTGAACCTGAAACCTGTGTACCAAATTATATTTCTCTGGGGCTAAAATACAGTTTGGTCACGCCCCCTCCGCCCACTGACTATCTGTATATCAAATTGTATATCTCTAGGACTAGAATACTGTTTTGCCACGCCCCCGAGTGTAACGTGCATGGCCAAAATAGAAAAAAATTGATGTCATAAATGAAAAAAAATTAAATGGAGATTTACTCAAAAATGTTTCAATAGAATACTCTTAATTTTTTTTTTCAGAAAAATCTACATATTCAAATTGTTTTAAGCTCACAAAGTTTTAAGGGTATTTTTTTAACGATTATAAACAAGTGTAACTTTTGGGTTTATTATTCAATTTTAATTCTTAATGACTTTTTAGAACGTTTATGATGTTTTCTATAGCTTTGAAATTGTGTGAGTACGGCAGACAGAAAGAAAACCTCTAGGGGAAGTTAAGTATGTGAATTATTTCCAAATTTCAAAAGACGATAAAAGAAATGTTAGCCTTTGTTAACCTTCATTTTTGTTACCGATGATAAATGAAACTGTATTCTTTTACACTGAAAAAGAGCCTGCTGCCCCACCCTCCCCCATTTCTTAAAATGATTTCTGTATGAGAGCCTTTGCTGAAAATTTTTGTGTTCTTTTTACACAAATTTCTAAAGAAAACAAGAAAAGAACCCTACAGGATTTTAAGAGTAAAAGGGGTTTGTTTGTAGAAACACTTTTGAACACTTTTTTGTAAAATGAATGCAAATGCGTGTTCAATTTTGTTAATTTTTAAAGAAAAATTCTCATTTAAGGAGCAAAATCCCGTTTGGTTAGTATCGGAGGTGGGCGTGGTTTTAGTCTGACCATGCCTACTTCCGGTATAATAACTAAGAATGGTAAGTTATGCTCAGAAACCTAATTTCATTAAATTACTTAATTTTTGACGGAAATATTTAAAAACAAAATTTTACTATATATGGGAGGGGCGTGGTTTGTATGGGAAGTGGTTGTGGTTTTAGGCTGAATACGTCCACTTTTGGTATAATAACTAAGAATGGTAAGTTATGCTCAGCAACTAAATTTCATTCAAACAAATTAATATTTGACGTTAATATCTCAAAAAAAAAACATTTTACTATATATGTGTAATGAAACTACAGAAATTTCATAAAAATCGTGTTGTCGAATACTATCTAAGTATCAAATTTTATCTCTCTAGGACTAGGATGCAGTTTTGTCACTCCCCCTCCGCCCACTGATCCAAAATTAAAATGTTATCAACATATTCATATTCGTGTTGTAGGGTACTATCTGGCTGCTTAATTTTATCTCTCTAGGGCTAAAATATAGTTTTTTCGTGCCCACTCCGCCCACTGACCCAACATTTTAATTTCGTTTGCATGTTTATATTCTTGTTGTCGAAAACTTTCTGTGCATCAAATTTAATCACTCTAGGACTAAAATACAGTTTTGCAATGCCCCCTTCCCCCATTGATCCAAAATTAAAATGTCGTTTGAATATTCACATTAGTACACGGCAATACTATATGTGTCTCCAATTTTATCTCTCTAAGGCTACAATACTGTTTGACACAGTCCAACAGCACCGGCTGCTCTTTTTTTCACCCGCGATATCGTTTTCTAAACTCCTCGTCCTCGACAATTGGAGTGATACCTTCACGTGCGCTACCTTACGGAATACTTGGTGAAAGTGCTCTCTCCGCATATGCAACACACTCGACATATGCAGCACACTATGGGTATATGTTACCAGATTTCCCTCCTTGTCCTTACAGGTAGTAGATTCATGTACCTCTCTATATCCTTGCTCACCCCTACTTCATCTGACATATTTTCCTTAAACAGCTGGTTCGCCTGTTTTACTGTCTTCTTGTGCCGTGGCTGTAAATCAAACTCAGCTTTTTACCTCAAATTGTTCATGAGATTACGCCATTTAAAGTTTCAAGTTTTATACCATGCCCAATGATCCGTTCCCGCCCATTTTTTGTAGAATCATTAACATTACTGCCAAATGGATTCACACAAATTTTCAAGGTAAGTGGTGAAAGAGTCCTGTAAATGTTGAGATTTTAACGTGCAATGGGCCACGCCCACTTATGTATCAAAAATTAAAGTACCCTATTTTCACCACCGACTACATAGATAAATTTTGTGTAAATTGCAATACAGATTGGTCAAGCCGTTTTCCAGTTTATACGGTACTAAAAAATTAACCGGCCGTGGCATGATGGTTAGAACACGCGTCTACCATGCGGGAGATCCATGGCTCCAGTCATCTAAATTTTTCTTTCATTGCCGAAAGAAAAACAGTAACGTTCGCATGCGCCAATAAACAAGTAGGTGCCGTTAGTTGTGAATCAAAAAAAGTATAAAGCTTGTTAAAATACCACAACGCGAGAAGCTAACCCATAACTCATTCATTAGGTGGAAAAGGGAAATTAAGTTTTTTAACGATACTAAAAAACACAAATAAACAAACACAAACTCATTTTCATATATTATATATAGATTTGACCTTTGACTTTTTTGGGGCACGGTTTAAAGTTGTTCAATTTTTATCAAATTTTTACCATAGCGGTTTTTGCATTACCGAAATTCCAGATTTAAATTATCGCTGCCACCCTAATATACTTGACTGTGCTTATGCAGTTTGTTTGTATGTGTTATAAAAATATCATATAACCAAAAAATAGCAGCATCCAAATTCCAAATTCTATGACTAAAGTATGATTAAGATATCTAACTTCTCATTTCTTAATATGTCCTACAAAGTAAACACCCTGTTATATGCTACCACATAACGCTCACCAAAAGCTTTAAAGTCTATTGCAAAAAACTTTAACGCCTGCATTTGAAAAAGCTTTAAGGATATGAATAAGCTTTTGATGAAAGCACAATAGAAGCATTACTTAAGGTTTACAGTGAAAAAAAAGCTTTTTGTTCAATGGTTGGTGGAGTTGCTATATCCTATTTAACTTTTAAGAGCTTATTAGGAATCAAATGGATACATAAAGCAGTACATTGAAATTATAGGTAGACTCTGGGTCACCTTACCTAATTCTTTTTTTGTGTAAATGGGATAGGAATGATATCAAAAAAAAAAAAAAAATACTACAAGAGAACAGTATTGACTGGGCATAACTCCCAAACTCTATAGCAGTTTACACTTGCAAACTCTGCTGATTTATTTCTTCCGCTACTTCATATTAAAGTAAAATCTATAGATTGCAATTAATTTTTGTATTTACAAAAGAAATTTCCTAAAATTCTAAAATCAAAGAGCGAATTTTTATATGTCCTCATATCAGGGAATTTATATAACATCATAGAAAAACTTAACGTTTTGAAAAATATAAACTTGCCAATGCTTTAAGAACGTTTTTGTAAATTTTATGGGTACCCATAGGAGTAAAAACCATAGCGTAATAATTAACGAACTTCCATTGACATATGAAGCATTGGTCCGCAAAGCTTCCATCAGGACATTTTAAAGATAGAGGATGGTTAGAATACGCGACTACCATGCGAGAGATCACAGGTTAAAATCCTGGCTACAGCCATCTTAAAAAAAAAAAATTCTTTCATTGTCGGCTCCCCTCGAACTTCGCAGTATCAGTGTCGAGTCAATCGGCATGTCTAGTAAGAGCTTCTCAAACAGTGACGTTCACATTCGTCGATAAACAAGTAGGTGCCATTAGTTGTGAATCTAAAAATAGAAAGCGTGTTAATTCACAACAACGCGAGAAGCTATTTAATACCTCATTCATGGGGTGTAAAGGGAAATTAAGTTTTTAAGTTTAAGTTACTGGTACAAGGAGGATTACGCTTGGCAGGAAAGTGAGCGTTACCACGACCCTTCTAAAAAACGGTTATATTAATGGAATATGAACAATGACATTTTCACTATGTGGCACTGTTCGTGGGGCCTCTATCATAAGCTACATGGAAACATAATCAAATAAAGGGGCGTGACACTGCCCTCACCAACCAATATCTATCTAGAGGACTATTTCACCAATTGCCTTGAAAATTTGTGTGGATGCATTCGGCACAAAAATTCGTGATCCAACAAAAAATGGGCGGTATCGGATCAGTGGGTGTGGCTTACATCTTGAAAGGTCAAACGTCTGTATCTCATGAACAATCAGAGGTATAAAGATAACAGTTAGAATTACAGCCAAAAGAAGGCCAGGCCAAGCCGGTGCCACGCCTTTTTTTAGATTAAACCGTTATAACTGCCATAGTAATAGTTTGACCGTCTTCAAAATTTCACAGTATGTTGCAGGCTATCTGCAACCAAGTTGTTAAAAAGTGCCGAGGCGATGACCACGCACGTCAATATTTGACTATTAAACTGTATCAAACAATTGACCGCATACCAGGCAGTTGAGTACATATCGTCGCTGCGTCGACTTAAACAGTTATGTTTTTTTATTTTTTTTACAGGTATGTGTTTTTAATTAGAAGAGAAAATCGGTAATAAATCATATAAATAAAAGAGAATCATAAAATTGTTAAGCCAAACGTTAGGTGACCGAGTTATCTCAAGAAATGACAATATTTGATAATACTCGGCAATATAGACATAAATATTTACAATTTGTATTCTTGAAAAATGGGCGAAGAAAACAGGGAAAAAGTATTTTTTTATGGCTTAAGACTTCAAGTTTGTTACAAATATATATGTTTAGTAAAGGCACGAAACTTCAAACGATATTTTTTACTAAGCTCATCATATTATTGTCACGCCCAAGAGTCTTTGCTGACCTACAAATATTTAAACACCATTGGCCACCCATTTCATGGTGATATGCCCATCCATTAGTAGGGATTTCTTAAGTATTTTATAGTGATCACAAATTAAGCTCCTTTTTCTCGATTAGATTTACGAGATAATCGCATTTAAAGATTTCCATATGAAAATCCAAGGGATTTCTTAAGTATTTTAAAGTTGGCCACCATTGGCCACCCATTTCATGGTTATATGCCCATCTATTACCAGTGATTTCTTAAATATTTTATAGTGATCACAAATTAAGCTCCTTTTCTCGATTAGACGCTTAGTTTACGAGATAATCGCATTTAAAGATTTCCATACGAAAATTCACCATTGGCCACCCATTTCATGGTTATATGCCCATATATTACCAGTGATTTCTTAAATATTTTATAGTGATCACAAATTAAGCTCCTTTTCTTGATTAGACGCTTAGTTTACGAGATAATCGCATTTAAAGATTTCCATATGAAAATTCACCATTGGCCACCCATTTCATGGTTATATGCCCATCTATTACCAGTGATTTCTTAAGTATTTTATAGTGATCACTAATTAAGCTCCTTTTCTTGATTAGACGCTTAGTTTACGAGATAATCGCATTTAAAGATTTCCATATGAAAATCCCCATTGGCCACCCATTTCATAGTTATATGCCCAACAAATTCGTTTCAGGACCTTTAAAGACAATTGAGCGATGTCCGTTTGTCTGTCTGACTGAACAGCTATTGAGCAGGATAGCTCGAGTAAACCTTAACTGGTCGGTACGAAAATTTACCAGTATTAATATTTTCCAAAACGAAGTAATGGTATTGTGAATGGTTGAATAACCCCACCCCTTCTGGTATCTCCCATACTAAATTACCTATCTTAGGAAAATTAATATTTATTTCATAATTTCCGAAAGGGACGACTGGAGGTCAGTTTTATTACCTTGTAATAGTAGACAAACCCTAAGAAAACCGACACCTTTACCACACCCCATCTGGTACCTCCATACAATGACCGAATTGACCCTCATAGTTTTACATACATATGTTTTTTGTAAGTACACTGAATTCAGTCAAATTTTGCGTTAGTTGTACGCTTATTCAAATTTGACTGGGAATGAATATAGGCTATATCGGTTCACCCTTTCTGTTATCTCCCATACAAAATGACCTATTTTCGGAAAATTTATATTTATACCAAACTTCAAAATGCGCACCTAGGGGATAATGAAATTTGTTCAGTAAATTTAACTTGTTATAGGAGGCAAAATCTCAGAAAATCGTACTATTTGACACATCCCTTCTGGTACCTCCCATGCAATGACCCACTAGACACTCATAGTTTTACATACATATGTTTATTGTAAGTCCACTGAATTCAGTCGAATTTTGCGTAACAAGCTTCCAAACAGGCACCCGTGTTACCTTTTAGTACCTCCCATATAGATAACTGACCGAAAGTCCTATCTATAACCGTTTACGCTCCACAAGTAGGGATTTAATATTACATAAGGAATTTCACTTATAAAGCGGTTAATTTCATTAACTCAAAACTTCAGCAATATCTTATATTGGGTGATGGTTTTTATCAGCCAGTTTATCTGACTGAAATTTCTGTACTGGTTTTAAATTTAAACCCTATTACCAAAATGTTCGTTGATATATCCTTCCTTAAAATAAGCTTGAACCAACGGATCCATTTCCCTAACTATAATTTTCACAAATTGAACCATTTGCTTACATAATCTTATAATAATTTGTCACCTTTTTGCTTCCTCCATTTGCACCTAAAACACATTTATTATTCAGTTATAATCTCCTATGGTTGGTATTAATCAAATAGCTTCCTCTAAAATTACTTTCTCTTTTTCTTATGCCTCAAAGCCTCTGCTTTCTCTTGTTAAGCATCAATGTATCAGTGTCACCCAATGCAAACCTTGCTGACTTTTAAGTCATGCACTAATGTAATTTGGTTTTAATCATTCGAAATTATTTTCCAACCTGATAGGTTCTATGGTAAGATGCAATTTTTGGCTTACATGTGTTGGCAATCGCATGCATTTTGTCGTATCAGGCTATTAATCAGACGGTAGCTATGTAAAGGATCTAGTTGCGAGGTGTAATTTGTTGGCTCGTGAATAATTTTCATTTTGGGATGTGACTGTACCTGTGTAATGGCATGCTATGAGCTTACACACAGGACCATAATATGCATCAAAGGAGTCGTTAACTTAACGAACAACGAACACCTCTTCATCTAGTAGCACCACCGCCAACACCACCGCCAACACCACCACCACCACCATTAGTGCAGAGCCTATCGCCGCTGTTGATGATATCTCGCCACACAGAGACACACAATTGTTGGCAACCACGACCTCCCCAAACTGCATTAACATTATTTGCTCATTTGCCCCCCATACCACCGGCGACCGCGCCACGCCGATGACGAGTACTATTTATTTCGAACCAATGTCGTTCGTAGCGCTATAATGGAGCACACACTATTTTAAAAGAATGATGGTTTGTCATTTGCCTCGTCATCGTAGTCATCAGCATCAGAGTACCAGAGACATCAACCAACATCAGCATCAGGAGGACAATCATCATCATCACCGACAACGGCATTGGCATCGGTATCGTCGCAGCCGTCGTCGCCACTAGTGGAAAGGTTGTGACAGTGACAGTAGCACCAGCAAATACTAGTTACAACAATGGCAAGCGCAGCTCTAATACCCCAGCATTCCTTTATTGTGTCTTCAACACCAAAACGAATACACCTACACCTTCCTTGAACCTTTCAGTCCATTGCTTTAGCATAGATGATACCATTGTTATGTCTCTGTTGTTGAGGTGAGGCCGAGTCCTTCTCCGGCCCCCGTCCAATACTCTAGAGCTCGGTATCCAGTGTAATAAAGCTCTTGGCAGTTTATCATGGGATGTATACAATGAATCAGTGTGTATTTATGTTCACCCTGAAGTGACCAGCTTTTATTACGCTGTGTTTATAAACACATCGTTTGATAGGTTTGTTGAATGTAACATAGCGACTGGGCTCCTTTATGTGAATGCTAAGGAAAAGGTGTAGAAATAAATTAATAATACGTTCCTGTGCCAAATAATTACAATTTACATGAGTTCTTAATTAAGATCGGAAGCATATTTCCCTCACCAAAAACTAAAAAGAGTCCGACGACACAGAGACCATGAACAACCAGGGATGCCAAGTCTGTAAGAGAAAATTTAATTTCATAATAATTATATGCAAAAGTGTGCCGCAATCAATGAGAAAATTATATAATAATATTCCATGGGAAATTAGTGTCTCACCCGGGGGCAGGATTGTGTATGCCTGGCAAGAGGATCTTGGCAATGCCTTGTACTAAAAATGGTATTTAGCGGAATGTATAGATAGAAGCTAGTTTCAGCAGTATAGATACTATCACTGTGCTACCATAAGGGAAACGAGTGACCATTACTGTTCATGCATAAATTTCTGTTAAACTCTTAATAAATATCGAAAAATTACATATTTTTATTGAAAACATTATTGTTATTGAGATGTTGGATAAAAAGCTAATATTTTCTAATTAATTATTGCACAAATGCAACCTTTTAGTTCAATTCAGTGAAGACTGAATATTTGTTTGGTATCTGTTTTAAGGGATGAATTTTCCGGCCGTGGCATAGTGGTTAGAACACGCGACTACCATGCGGGAGATCGCAGGTTCAAACCTGGCTCCAGTCATCTTAAAAGAAAAAAAAAAAAAAATGTTCTTTCATTGTCGGCTCCCTCGAATGTTGTTGACAGCAACTTTGCAGTATTTAAGCGTCGATTCAATCGTCGTATCTAGTAAGAGCTTCTCAAACAGTGACGTTCGCATTCGTCGATAAACAAGTAGGTGCCGTTAGTTGTGAATCTAAAAATTGAAAGCGTGTTAATTCACAAGAACGCGAGAAGCTATCCCATACCTCATTCATGGGGTGCAAAGGGAAATTAAGTTTTTTTTAAGTTTTCTATAAAATACTTTTAGCAGAATTTATTCTGAAATCTTACTTATGATCCGAATTAATATGAGCTGACATTTATTTCTTAAAGATAATAATCGCTACGACTATTTCGTAGTTGGTCAATTCAGACGGTCTAACTTTCGACTACTTGTTGTAGCATTGTCAACAGTATCTCACGAATAACACGAGTAGTGTTTGCTTACCAGTGTTGAAAAGTAGCTGGCTTATCGATGAAAACTTTGACCTAGCATAATCCCGAAGATAAACAGTTGATATGAAAAAAAAGAATAGTTTGTTGTTCACTTAAATGATTTCTCCATAAAGCCATTGTCGTCATGCCAAAATCAAACGTCGCCGACACATCAAGCGCTTCAATTTTAGGTAAAAAAAACATTTCCTTATTATGGTACCTCATTTTTAAAGAAAAAAGAACAATATGTATGTGTGCAGCCTAAGTGCTGCAATTTGTTTATAAAAATGTTTTTCTTCACTGATAAAAAAAAACGTTGCGATAACACCGGACCTTCAGTGAGCTGATGTGGAGCCAATTGTCAGAAATTATGAAATAAATTTAAGACTTACTTACTTACTTACTTAGCTGGTACTTCTATGCAATCCCAGTGAAAAATATTATAAGCGACTGGATCTTCTGCGCTTCTTCTCCAGTTAGTCACACCGAGTTCTGTAAGGTTCTCAGTAACCTGGTCTTTCCAACGGAGTTTTGGCCGCCCTCTTCTGCGCCGTCCATCGAGTTCATTGTCGAAGACTTTTCGAGCTGGAGCATTTTCGTCCATGCGTACAACATGACCTAGCCAACGCAACCGTTGCACCTTAATGCGTTTGACCACGTCAATGTCAGTGTACAGCTCGTACAGCTCATGATTCATACGACGCCGATACTCTCCGTTAACGATGATGGGCCCATATATTTTACGGAGTATTCTTCTCTCGAATATCGCCAGAACCGATTCATCCGCTTGTGTCATAACCCAGGATTCTGAGCCATACATTAGGACAGGTAGAACCAATATCTGGTATAGCTGGAGTTTTGTTCGTCGAGAGAGGGCTCTGTCATTGAATCGCTTGCTTAGTCCGTAGTAGCATTTATTTGCAAGCAGGATTCTTCTCCGGATTTCTAGGCTGACATTATTTTCTTTGTTGATGGCGGAGCCTAGGTAGACAAAATTATCTACCAACTCGAAATTATAGTTGTCAACGTTCGTTTTGTCCTCGTTCACCGTTAGGCCCATTTTCGCTGATTCCTTCTGAATACCTGAGAAGGCAGCAGTCACATCCTGCAGTTTTCGACAGATGATGTCTACGTCATCAGCGTACGCGAGTAGCATGTGGCTTTTGTTGAATATAGTGCCACTCGTGTTTACTGCAGCTTTTCTCATTATCATCTCCATCACAATGTTGAAGAGATCGCACGATAGGCCGTCGCCTTGTTTTAGGCCTCGTCTGGTATAGAATGGCTCCGTAAGGTCTTTGCCAATCTTCACTTAAGACTTCGTGTCAGTCAGCGTCATTCCGCAAAGACGTATCAGCTTCGCTGGAATACCAAACTCAGCCATGGCTTCAAGTAATTTCTGCCGTATCGGGCTGTCGAAGGCAGCTTTATAGTCGACAAAAAGATGGTACGTGTCGATCTGTTTCTCTTGGGTCTTTTCCAGGATTTGCCGAAGTGTGAAAATCTGGTCAGTTGTTGATTTTCCAGGTCTAAAGCCACACTGATAAGGCCCGATCAGGTTGGATAACACTGGCTTTAGTCTTTCACATAGCACACTCGACAGGACCTTATATGCGATGGATAAAAGGCTGATCCCGCGGTAGTTGGAGCACACACTTGGATCACCTTTTTTCAGCACAGGACATAATACGCTTACATTCCAATCGTCGGGCATGCACTCTTTAAGCCAAACCGTGCGCAGGAGCTGGTGCATACTCGTTATCAGCTCCTAGCCACCGGACTTGAAGAGCTCTGCGGGCAGACCGTCGGCACCGGCTGCTTTGTTGTTTTTCAGCCGCGATATTGCTCTTCTTACCTCGGCTTGACTTGGTGGTGGGCAATCTTAGCCGTCGTCGACAATTGGCGTGATAACTTCACGTGCGCTGACTTCTGGAACCAGCAGTTGCTGGAAGTGTTCTCTCCATATGTGCAGCACACTCTGCGTATCCGTTCCTTCATCTGACATTTTTTTCGCCTAAATAGCTGTCTCGCCCGTTTTGCTTTCTCCTTATGCCGTTCCCTAACAGCACGGGTTACAATTGGCTGTAGCGTTGCCCTATAAGCAGCATCCTGTTCCTAAGACGCTATGCGACATTCTTCATCGTACCAGGATTCGTCTGAGCGCCGCTTTTCATATCCTAGCACGGTTGTTGCGGCGGTTGCCATGGAATGCGCAATATGCTGCCACTGTATATCGGGAACGTCAGAAGTAGAGGCGTTGTGTCGTAAAGTTGGGAGCAGCATAGGATTATTAGTTCATAATAGAGCGGTATATTTGCAACCTAAAGAACTGTTGTATATCTTAAAGCAAGCTATGTAATAGCTTGCCCTACTCACCTCTCGGCTCGCGAGCCAATAGAAAAGTAGGAGCTCTCAAATTATTAGCTAATATGAAATTTTGAGGGTCTTGGTTCACGAGCTGAGAGCCGAAGCCCCGTGAAAATTTTTAAAAAGGTCTAGCATAATATCGACTTCAAGATGGAAAATAACACCAAATGAAGATACTTAGACATCGTGTTGCCTTTTTGTACAACAAAAGTATTTTTGGATAAAATAAAGGTACTCAGATACAAAAAAGTTATTTTGTGAAACAGAAAAGTACTTTTGGGACTGAACAACTGGGTGATGGATAATTAGATCGCAGCTGATGGCTTTGTTGTTGTCGTTATCAATTTGACTTGATATACGACACTAGACCAAGTTTGAATGGTTTTGATAAAAGTGGGAGGTCAAGGCCACTCTTCTCCAAAGCTGGAAATCTCGGCAGTTAGTTATGTAGATTTAAATCATACAATTTCTCATAGAGGTTAGGAAATTGTAAGATTTGAGTAGAAATACAAGATAAAAAGAATTCTAATTAATTCAAGAATTATTAAGTTTTATTTAGGAGAAAGCTGGGTGCTTACCACTTGAAAGTTAGATGATGGCAAGACAGATTTTATTTTTAAGAATTTTGTGAGTTGACTTAACTTCAGTTTCGTTAAATCTTATTCGAAATATATTTCACAATAATGATAGGATATATGTACTAATTCGACATAAGACAAAAAGGAAAGAAAAACTAATCGAAAAACTAATTATCAAAGTAAAATTTCAATTCAAAACTTAAAAATTCAAAAATATAAAATTCAATTCAATGTAAAGTATAAACGTCGAGTTAATACAGGGACTATAAAAATACTTTTTAGTACAATAAAAGTACTCTGAACCAACAAAGTACTATAAAGTACAATAACATTACTTTGGTACAAAAAAAGTACTTTGTGGAACAGAAAAGTACAAGGGACCAAGAAAGTACTTTTTAGTAGTAAAAAAGAATTCTGGAAAAAAATTACTTTGTGGATCAATAAAGTTGTTTTGGTGCAATAAAAGTACTTTGGTACAAAAAAGTACTTTTGGGACAGTAAAAGTACTTGTGCTACAATAAAAGTACTTTTAGTTATGGTAAAAGTGTTCGTTTAAAAGTCCTTTTCGTAATTAAATAAATTTAATGTACCAAAAAGTACTTTTATTGCATCAAAAAGGTGCTCAAATGGTTATTTTGCTGTTCCAAAAATTCTTTCATTGTATCGAAAAAGTAAATGTATTGTACTAAAAGAAATTTTGTTATATCAAAAGAGTAATTTTACTACAGCAAAAAGTGAATTTACTGTATTAAAACTGAACTTTTTTAATAACGTCCTTTAATTGTTGATACGTACACTGTATTGGCTTTTTGGAGCTTTTCGCCTATCGACTGGCGATTCAAGAGCCTCAAAACTACAAATGAGCTCTCAGCTCGTAGTCCCAGGTCGCAATATAAAATCAGCTCGCAATCCAAGTACAAAAATACTCCTGGCTATCGAGCTAATTTTAAGGGAACCCTTCGAATCCTGTTTAGAAGCAAAGTTTTGGAAAACTGATCACATGTGAGCTCTATTATTTATAAAAAATAAAATTTGTATTTCTGTACTTTCGTAATTAAAAAACAGTTTGTAGCTTACTTATCTAGTCTTTACACCCTCACCAATAAGGGCGCGGGTATATATCATTTGACACAAAAACAAGTACAGAAATTTCAGTCAGGTAAACTGACTGATAAATACCATCACCCAATATAATATATTGTTTAAGTTTTGGGAGGTAGCAGAATGAGTGTGACAATCGGTCATTTTCTATGGGAAGTACTGATATAGTCTATATTAATTTCCTAATTCAAATTTCCATAACCGTACAACTTACGCAAAATTTGACGGGATTCAGTGTACTTACAAATCAGTAAGAAAGTTTCAGTAGGGCAACCCGACCTACATATACCCTTACCCTCAGTAAAACAAACAATTTTCTATTATATTGATATTATTAATCCATTTCTAAGTGGGCGGAGTGGTACATTTGTATGGGAGGTACCAGAAGGGGAGTGTCTAGACTTCCAGTTTTTTTTTCTCAAAAACTGTATCCTACTACAGCTTTACTATATTAAGAACGCGTTGAATTAATTGATATTATTACTCCATCTCTTAAGTGGGAGAAAAGG
Organism: Muscina levida; assembly: GCA_964034835.1. Classification (NCBI taxonomy): domain Eukaryota; kingdom Metazoa; phylum Arthropoda; class Insecta; order Diptera; family Muscidae; genus Muscina; species Muscina levida. Next base: position 35,244,032 of record OZ035883.1, read on the forward strand.
TACATTTGTATAGGAGGTACCAGAAGGGGCGTGTCTAGACTTCCAGATTTTTTCTCCAAAACTTAACCCGTTATAGCTTTACTAAATACAGAATTTGGGCACGATCGCATTGGATGTATTGATATTAATACTCCATCTCTAAAGTGGGCGGAGTGGTACATTTGTATGGGAGGTACCAGAAGGGGCGTGTCTAGACTGCCAGATTTTTTCTCCAAACCTCTATCGTACTTAAATTTACTAAATCCAGAATTTGGGCACGATCGCGTTAGGTCTATTAATAATATTAATCGACTACTAAAGTGGGCGGTACTTAGGCTTGCCAGATTTAAAATTGTGAAATTCTTGACATTTACCAAAAATTTTCTTGATTGTGAAAAAAAATCTTGTCAAATAAAAACACTCATACGTTAGATGATTAACATACGTTTGGAGATAGGACTCTCGGTCGTATGACCAGACTATTACTGACATGTTGTTACACCGTTTCAAGAATTACAGTGCAAAAAGTGTTAATGAAATTGCCAACAAATGTAGAATTTTAACTTTATTTTTCTGGACATATTGTAATTTTGTATGGGGTTACCGAAAGAGTATTTTACGCCCAAGAATCTCTAAAGAATTCATAGTTTCTAATGGGTTGGATGAAACACTTAAGTTTCTCAAGTTTCACCTATAAATGCAAAATAATAAAAGTAAACTTTTTTAACGTCTTGAGGAGTTTATATTTGAATTTGTTCAAAATATATAAATTTTCAGGTAATTGCAATATTTGTACACGAGGTACCAGCAAGGGCAGTACAAAGAGTCAGATTTTATTTGCAGGATAACGTGGAATAAATCTTTTATGTGGGTGTTTATGGTCAAATGTTATGGGGGATACTACAGAGAGAGTGATAATCGTTTAAATTTCCCAAGGTTTTTTTTATACTGACCAAATTTAAGCATTCCTCAATTGTCGGTTTGGATTTAATGTAAGAAATATCAATTTTCCAAAAATTGGTCATTTTCATTAGGAGTAATCAGGGATCGGCCGATATAGTCCATATTCAATCCGGGTTCCAATTTTTATTACATGTTTAAATTCAGTGTACTAACAAAATGATATGTATAGGAGGTATCAAAATGAATGTGGCAATACGCTTCAATATTCTGAGGGTTTGTCTACTATTACCCCTTACCTAAGGTTGAGGGTATAAAAAATAAAGTGGGAACACTGAGTTTGATTTTTTTATTTTACGACTTAGTGTTATTGGTAAATTTAATACTTCGAAGCACAAAATGAGAAAAATTACGATTTGACATTACGTCGCTGACCTGACATTGTTTCTCTACGGCTTTTTAAAACTATTAAGGATTTTCTCTACAAAAACAAGACGCCGGCGATATTTAGCCGATTAGTCTAAAATTTGGGTTTATACGACCGGAGCTTCTGCTTGAAATTGGCTATTTAATGTTGTCAAATTACACAGTGCAACAGTGAAAAAAATACAAGAACTTGACAGTATAGGTTCGATTCTACCATCGGCGGGTAATAAAACCATATACTCAGTTTGGCGAGATAGGTGACCAATTTTTTTTTTATGGACCTCAAAAGATTTTCGATATCAGTGAGTCCCTCGAAAAAAGGCTACATCAGTTTTTGTCACTTCGTGATAGTGCTAAACTATATTCAGCAATAATGTAGCTGTTAGTTATACGCATTAACTTTATTAACTATTTATGTCACAAATGAAGGCTATTCTGCCCTATTGCAAAAATAAAAAATTGAAGAAGAAATTATTATTTTTGATTATTTGTCATATATGTCTATTTTTTTGCATCGAAATTTGTTATTTATTTTAAACTTTTGTGATTTATTTACTACTAGCTGACCCGGGCAAACGTTGTTTTGCCTTCAAATTTTATTTTCACTGCAAGTATTTCTTGAGTTACGGTGCAAAAATACAAAAAAATCTAAATATTGCGCCATCTTTCGGAAGAACTTCAAACTACACAGAAACACTACTCACGGCCCATAGAGCATGCATATAAAATTTGGTCAAAATCGGTCCAGTAGTTTTTGAGTTTAGCGATCACGAACATACACGTAATTTTTTATATATGTAGAGATTTTTTAAGTTTAAAGAAGTTTGTAGCCGCAATTTTATAAGGACACCCTAATTTTCACTATTTTATTCAGAAAGTGTACGCTTGATTTTTGAAGGAATACACTAACGAAAACTTTTCGCAATAATATTTCTATGAACTGTTCATTTTATTTAAAAAAAAAAATATTTGCGTTATTTTTCGGTTGGTCTGTAAAAATCTTGACAAAATATATTTTTTCTTGATTCTTGACAAGCATTAAAAATTCTTGTAAATCAAGAAAAATCAAGATCGTCTGGCAACCCTAGCGGTACTAGATGTGTATGGAAGGTACCAGATGGGGCTTGGCTAGACTTCCAGTTTTTCTCTCAAAAACTGTATCCTGCTATAGCTTTACTAAATTAAGAATTTGGGTACGATCGCGTTGGATTTATTGATATTATTACTCCATCTCTTAAGTGGGCGGAAAGATAAATTTGTATGGGAGGTAGCAGAAGGGGCGTGACTAGACTTAAAATTTTTTTTTCAAAAACATTATCCTGTTATAGCTATACTAATTACAGAATTTGGGTACAATGCCGTTGGGTGTATTGATATTATTACTCGATTTCTTAAGTGGGCGGAATGATGTATTTGTATGGGAGGTACCAGAAGGTATAAAAAGTGTGATGCATAAGTAAGTTCAAATCCTTTTCAGGACTTTTAAGAAGATTAAGCTGGCTGGATGGCTGTATAACTCGAGTAATGCTTTCATTACTACCAAACCGGAACATAAATGGCACTCTTTGGGGTACCTCCCATACACAGGACAGAATTCGCACATATACATTTACATATATATGCTTATACAAGTTTGTCGAATTAAGCTTAAAACAAGAATAGTAAGTATACAATTTTTGTATAAATCTTAAAAAACTTAATTTCCCTTCACACCCCATGAATGAGGTATGGGATGCATCTCGCGTTGTTGTGAATTAACACGCTTTCTATATTAGGTTCCCAAGAAACGGCACCTACTTGTTTATCGACGAATGCGAACGTCACTGTTTGAGAAGCTTTTAATACACATGCCGATTATCTCGGCTCTTATACTGCGAAGTTACTGTCGACAACATCGAAGGGGCCGGCAATAAAAGAAAAATGTAGATGACTGAAGCCGGGAATGAAACCACGAATCTCCCGCATTGTAATCGCGTGTTCTAATCACTATGCCACGGCCGGTCATTAATATTATTAATATTTTTAAGGTAGATCAAATATTTTAATAAACATATAAATAATTCTTGTATATAGGTTAAGTTTAAACTAACACGAACTGTTAAAGTTTTCACTACTGTTACCATTTTTCTTTTGTTTGTTTTAAATATAACATTTCATTTCCTTATTGAGATCATATTTTCGGATAACATTCTCACCAAAATAAATAAAAGTCATCTAAGTACAATGTTAGACGTTACCGTTGAAGGCTAAGGATGACGGAGACTTCATTAAAAACCATTCAAAGATTTAGTTCCACTTAAACGATATCAACTCGGCATCATCAAAATCCTTTTCTCGCTACAACAATAGACCTCAATCATAAGTTTTGCACACCAGCACACATACGCAGCACACACACACACACAACTACACAAATACACTCGATGAGAATACTCGCTAAAGTATAAACAAGAACGGAATATACAAAACAGCCAAGCGATGTCATATGAGAATTCATTCATATTCAAGTGAAATGCAAAACAAAATAAAATGGAAAGCTTTACAGGAAAACTCAACGCCCAAATAATCATAAATGACACAGAGCCATATAGATGTATGTAGTATATACAAGGGACTGACTGTGTGTTTGTGTGTTTATATACACGTTAAGTACTCGTATTTATGATTCCAAACAACAACAAACACAAATGTCAAACTGACAAGTACTCTTAGCTGACATTTCAATACAAACAAAATGAAAACACAACTCATAAAGCCAGCACACACACGCACACGTTGATGTCCCTATGTGCCTGTGTGTGTTTGTGACACAACCATTAGTTATAGTGAATGCACAGCATTTTATAGTAAGTGTAGTGGAAAAGGGAATGACCAGGCCAATCGGCCTGGACCAACGGACACTCTCACTGCCTAACAATGGAACGTCAGGACAGGACAGCATTTACAGCATTTTATGCAAAGCAACAAAAATAGGTGAATGTGTGTGCAAAGCTTTGACAGCCGTAGCCAAACGATGCTCTCTTTGCGGGTTTTTCACGAAATGGTTTCGTTATTTGCAGCTTCCATTGGAAGAGCAATGCTCGCTTGTTGTGAACATTGAAAAAGTCAGCCAGCCATCAAAAACAGCCATCGGGAACAGCGCGAAGTGAGCTGTGCCAAACACACCTTAGCGTAATGCCATCACATAAAGGACTCCAATGTTAAGGGAAGGTGTAGCAGTTTCTGTTCCTTAATGACGTCATAAAAATCATATTAGAGTTCAAATATATTCAGAGGGCATCCAAGACTCTGCACAGCAGTCAAGGAACTTTACGATGTTTCTCAACACAACAGGGAGCGAGAGAGCAACGGAGACAGAGAAAAAAAGCTTTATTTCATTACTCTCACAAAGAGGTAAATATAGAGACTTCTATACAACCACAAACACACTTACAATGTATACATCGCCACACAGCATCCGTAAGGTATCCAAATGTGAGTGTATGTGTGAGTGTTTAAAATAAATGTTATTTGGTTCCTTGAGATTTAGCCAAGTTATCTGTATAAACGCATACATCAGTGTGCACGTGTGTGCTTCTAAAACACTGGCACACATCTACTTCCAAACACGTACATACATTGCTATTTGTGTACGTACATTTGTGTTTACGTGAGTGTATTTATACTTGTGCTGCCTGAAGTTCTTTGTTATGTTCGTTCGTTCGCTTGCCATGTTTTGTGTGGCTTGTACGTGTATTAGTGTTCCCATCATTAAAATAAAACACTTTGAAAATGTTGCTTTTGATTTTCTGCTTGATTTATCAGCATGACTTTATGGACTTTGTGTATACCGAAAGATGGATTTAGTGGAAAAAACAACACTAAACTCCCTTTGGCATACATCGGACCCGCATTGCCCGATGCTTAACAGATGCCAGAACATTTTGCAACCAAATGAACTTACATACATATATATATAAACTCGCACACACAACGCTAACGCGCTCACACAAACATACACACTCATGCAGTTGTTACATACAGTTGTTTCAGTGCTTCAACATCGCTTAGCTTTAAATCGATGTTGTAATGTGTGTGTACGTGTGTGTGTGGTATGTATGGCGGTGTGTTAAAGATTTCATAAAGTATCTAAAATGCGCTTTATTCTTTTACACGCTATAGCAGACGAGCATATTTGTTTGGGGTCATAAATTAATGGTAATTTGTATACATAATTATGAAAATGCAGATAAAGATGTAAGGTTTCGATGCGGATGTCTGAAGCAGTTATGTATATCAATAGGCTTTGAATTAATTTTTCTTTTTGATGTCTAGTTGCAGTAGCAGGAAGGTGTGGAAATAGCTTTCAAAAGTTGGCGTATTTAATAGGTTTAGGCTAGACTAGTTAAAATTAAGACGAAATTGTTATCAGTAATTTAAGGTACGTCCTCTCTGTCTGTATGGATGTATATCTACCTGTCTAAATGACTGGCTTTATAGCTGGCACGATAGAAGACAGAATGACCGGCACTCACAATTGTTTTCCGATTTAAATGATAACCAACACAACTGGTAATATTTGCATCAGTCGCAAACTAAGATTGAGAATATTAATAATAGCCATGCCCCTAATGAAAGCTCTCTTATAGAAATATTTGCGATAAGGTCTTCTTGATATCTTAACTTCGAGTTGGAGTACTGTGCGAGCCATAAATTTGGTTACTGATATTAATACATCGCGTGATAGCCAGTCTTATTTTATTTTCCATCTAATTCCTAAGTTATAGTATTGATGATATCTTTGCAAATTGTTACGGAATTTTTTAAACTGTCTTAAAATTATTTATTTTTCAAATGTTTACCCAACTTGATTTGGCATCAGCGTGCAATGTCCAGTATTAGTATCAATGTCAGGTATCAGTTAGTTCACATAACTGATATTTCTCTACTAGTTTAGCTGCATCTTGATCTATCAGTCATGTAAATATTTTCAATATGAATGACTCTGTATAAGACGTAGTCGCGGATGACCGAAATCGGGGAGAGTACCGGATATAGACTAAAGTAAGTTTTAGGTCCATCTCCCATACAAATGAGTTAATTTTTCGACATATGTTTGGCCAGCTTTTCCCATATTCTCATATTCAATCTTTGTCTTACCCCCCAAGTTATTGATACGTATATATTTGTAAAAAAAACATTTTCATAACATGGTTTATGGAGTTTCCACAAAAACACATTTGCTTTCTAATCGATCAATTGTTTAAAATATTAAAGTTCATATGTTTGATCTCCCAATGTAACCGAGACTAAACCTAAGTAGAAGCCGCTTATGTACCATATATTAATATGTTTTTAAGGAAATGTACCAAGATCCAAGTATGGAATATGTCTTAGGGAAAGTAGTCCAACGCAGAAAAAAACACAATTGTTCTTAAGTAATTAAATAAAATTGTTAGCATTCAATTTTAATTTGTAACAATTTTTCCATTTGAGAGTGGTTGTAAATTGTCCTATTTACAAATTTTTTACCACTTTTCAAATTTAACAAAAATAAAAAAAATTTTAAATGTGACAACACTGTTTATTGTTTTTGAAATTTCGGTTGTTGGCGCCTTTTTAATTAAATATTTAATTGTATTGACGAAATGGTATTTAATATGACAATTCATTTGTCGTAATTTTTTTCTGTGAAGAACTTAATAATGTAAGCCTCATACACACTTACCTTACATCTGTCAAATGTTATACATTTCTTTTTTGTAGGGAAGGCTGTCGTCGCCAGTTCCGGGCCAAGCTATGCGCTCTTCGCCTTGTGATCGTATAATAATATTCTAACTTATCTTCATATGTGTAGTGCAAAGTACTATCTGTGTATCAAATTATATTTCTTCACGACTAAAAACATTTGTGCCACTCCACCTACCTTACTGATCGAAAATAACAGTTTTCATCGAAAATTACAATATTCATATCTGTAGTGCCAATTACCACCTGCACATTGAATTTTGATGCTCTGGGTCTAAAAAATACATTTTACATATTCCGCACCATTTTGTAGAAGTTCTTTATTTTATTCTCATCCACTAGGTCCACTCCATACAAGACTTTGCTGCACTGCATAACTTTCTTTAAGTGCATTAATAATAATTATCTATCACCTTGGTGCGAAGCCTTCAAAGACATCTTGGGAGTTTTTAACAATAGCAACACTGCTGCTGTATACAATCTCATGGCTGACATTTTGATACTATCACCATCATTATCTACTACAACACTGCAACACTGTACAATCGCATTCGGTCATAAATCTTTTTTCCAATTTAAAATTTTGCTTATTTCCAATCTTATACCCTCCCTGTAGATTTTAAATTTGTAACATCTTCATCTGACAATTTTATCGTTTCCCATTACCAGGCATTGCTCGATGGCTAGGGTGGGATAGCGATTGTTGGTGTGTGTATTTAAAAGGATATTTCCCTTATGCTAATTGACATTCATCCGTATCTCTATGGTCGTGTGTAAATAATATAGATCGTTCTTATTATTACTGCACGCTCGTTATGTTTAACATTACGATGCCAACAAAATGATATTCCCACATGAAGCTTTACACTCTCACTCTACAGCGCTGTGTCGAAGTCGAACAGCAACAAGGACATCAGTAGTGAAATACACTCACTTGGTTGTGTCAAATTATTAAGCTAGGATATGTGAATGGAAAATGTACTCAACTTTTTATCTGAACGTACTTATCTTGAAGAACATTGGAAAATTTCTTCGTATAAGATTTATGTGCTGATTTTTGTCTTTTTGTACTTCAATGCGTATACAGAGAGTGTGTGCGTTTATACACACAAGTATGTGTTTGCGTAAGATGACTTTCTTTGAGACATCAACGAGAAATAAAGGATATACGTATAGAACAAATGCATGTTGTTAAGATAGTACGTTTGATAGGCTATAATTTTTAAACAACAATATAATTTCTTTACATTTGTTTGTGTTTTATTGACAAATATAAATATTAGGGATGCACTGGACATTGTAGAAATATTTTTTATATTTTATTATGGCCCCAAATGAAGATAATTTATGACAATCAACGGTACGAGAACAAATCTTTACAGAAATGTCTATGCTAATTCCTATCAGGTTTCATGAGTTCTTTCTGACATATCAAGGAAACAGCATTATGGAGTTATCACAAAAGAATTAATTAAATTTACTTTAATTTAAAAATAACTTTACTTTAATTTTAAATCTAGGACTCCAAGATGTTGTTTGATGTTTTAATTTAGGATAAGTGGGCGGAGGGGGCGTGGCAAAGCTGTATTTTAGCCCTAGAGAAATAAAATTTGGAAAACATATAGTACTCGGCTACACGAATATGAATGTGCAGGCGAAATTTAAATTTTGGGTCAGTGGGCGTGACCAAACTGTATTTTAGCCCCCGACACAAATAGTACTCGACAACACGAATATGTATATGCAGACAAAATTTAAATTATCGATCAGTAAGGAGTGTTATCGTGACCAAACTGTATTTTGGCCCCAGAGAGATACAAATTTGGATGTAAATAGTACTCGACAACACGAATATAAATTTGCAAACGAAATTTTAATTTTGAATCAGTGGGCGTCAAAAAACTGTATTTTAGCCCTAGAGGCACCCAGATAGTACACGACTACTCTTAATATGTGGACGACATTTAAATTATGGATCAGTGGGCATCGGGAGCGTGACAAAACTGTATTTTAGTCCTAGAGACATAAACTTTGTAATTTATTTAGCCCTAGAGAGATAAAATGTTGTACACAAATAGTACTCGACAACACGAATATAAATTTGCATACGAAATTTTAATTTTGGATCAGTGGGCGGAGTAGGCGTGGAAAACTCTATTTTAGCCCTAGAGAGATAAAGTTTGACACCCAGTTAGTACACGGTAACACTAATATGAATATTCAGAGGAAATTTTAATTTTGGCTCATTGGGGGAAGGTGTCGTGGCTAAACTGCATTTTAGTCCTAGAGAGATACAATTTGATACACAGATAGTATTCGACAACACAAATATTAATATGCAAACGAAATTTAATTTTTAGATCAGTGGGCGTGACCAAACTGATAGAGAGATATGGGGTTTTCCAGTGAAAGGTGTTATAGTGAAAGGCCCGCTATTTCGGTAGCTGTCACCTCTAAAGTTTTTATTCTTTGACATTTGATAAGTAGGAACTACGCCATTACTAAAAATGGAACGATACACGCTTCAACAACGCTTTGAAATTATTAAAATTTACTACAAAAATAGTGAAAATCTTGCAGTCACAGTTCTCTAAACTAAAACGTTTTTTGGTTGTGGTGCTTCACAACTTGTCGGACCGCAATACAGAAATTGGTGGAAAAATTCGAGCTGTTGGGGCAAGTTATTGATGTGAAAAATTAAACCAGTGCACGTCGCTCAAGAACAACTAATTTCTCCATGTCCATTCCTCGTCGTTCTTTGGAATTGGGCATTCCACAAACGTCATTACACTGTATTTTGCATAAAGATTTGGGTCTTAAGGCTTATAATGTTCAGATAACACAATAACTCAAGCCGGCCGATCATCAACCACGTCGTGTCATTGCTGATTGGGTCCTTGAAATGTATTAACATGATGCGGAATTCCATCGAAAAATCATCTTGACTAATGAAGCCCATTTCCACCTCGGTAGCTACGTCAACAAGCAAAATTGTCGCATCTGCGACTCGGAAAACACAAGAGTTATTGTTGGGAAGCCTCTCCATCCTCAACGTGTGACTATTTGGTGCGGTTTATGGTGATTGGACCTTATTTTTTTGGAAAATGAGCTTGGATCAATAGTTATGGTGAATGGATTACGCTATCGAAAGATAATCAATGATTTTTATGTTCGGAGTTGGATGGTATTGATCTGGACAACGTTTACTTTCAACAAGACCGCGCTACGTGCCACACAAGCAATGAAACCACTCATCGTTTACGGGAAAGTTTTCGGACCGTGTTATCTATCGAAGAGGTGATCACAATTGGCCACCGAGATCTTGTGATTTAACTACTTGCAACATCTTCCTTTGGGGCCACGTGAAAGATAAGGTCTACGCCAACAGCCCAGCGTCGATTCAAGACCTATTTAAAGACTTTGCGATTTGGTTATGGAAAATTTCATGAAAAGGATATGGTCCTGTGATTGTGCTCGTGGTGGCCATTTGGCTGATGTTGTTTTTCGTTACTAACGGCATACCTTCCTCTTTATTATGAAATAAGCATCCGATCATTTATTTCAAAAAATGACATTTTTCTTTGAATACTGAAATAAAACCTCTTATTGGAAAACCCTTTACAATTTGATACACATAGTTTTTGGCACTTCAAGTTCAAATTTGCAGACGAAATTGTTATTCTCAATCAGTGGCCGAAGAGGGCGTGGCAAAACTGCATTTTAGCCCTAGACCGATAATATTTAATATACTGATAACACAATGCAACAAATTTTTGATCCCGGCTTCTAAATAGTTGATCCTTATGTAAAATTTCATGCTGAATTCAAATCTGCTCTCAGATATTTGGAAAGTAGAACAGTTTTTGAGATATGGTCAAATTTCCATTTTTAGTGTTTTGAAAAAAGGTAGGTCTACTAAAATGACATTTTCTCTGGTTTTTGTTCACCGATGTCACCGAACTGTGACGAAAATAAAAGATAATAAAATTATTTCTTAAAAAAACAATAGTTGTTTAAAATCTAATCACAAATGACGAAGTTATGGCACTTCAAAGTTGGATTTTTGTTAAAATTTTGATGATTTTTCAAGTTTTCGCTGTCTTTAATTAAGTTTGTTTCCGTGTTTCCGTAAAAATTGCTCCGGTTTCAAACTATTGCATGATAGAATAATGTGTTACAAAAATTTTTTGCCCATGGTCATCAAAATCGGATAAAAAATACTTCCGCATTTGCAGCATTTGGGAAAATAACCCAATTTTTTTTTTAGATTTTCCTATGTGACTTGTTTAACAAAAAATGTAGAGTTATTTTTCGGAAAGCAAGCAAAACAACAATTACTACTACGCTCAAGAAGAGGTATGTGCACTTAATTGTGAATGTAGCGTTTATTTTTCAACCGATTTTGATGACCAAGGGCAACAAATTTTTGTAACATATTATTCTTTCATGTAATGGTCTGAAACCGGAGCAAACTTTACGGAAACACGGAAAAAACTTAATTAAAGGCAGCAAAAACTGGAAAAATCATTAAAATTTTTACAAAAATCTAACTTTAAAGTGCCATAACTTCGTCATTTATGATAGGATTTTAAACAACTATTGTTTTTTTAAGAAATAATTTTATTATCTTTTATTTTCGTCACAGTTCGGTGACATCGGTGAACAAAAACCAGAGAAAATGTCATTTTAGTAGACCTACCTTTTTTCAAAACACTAAAAATGGAAATTTCTCAAAAACTGTTCTACTTTCCACATATCTGAGAGCAGATTTGAATTCAGCGTGGAATTTTACATTAAAATATATTATTAAATGTCCGGGATACAGAAACTTTTGAAATTTTGTGACATAGTGTAATATTCGATACTAAAAAGTACAATTTATTCTATCAAAAAGTACATTTATTGTACAAAAATATAAAACTTACAGTTTATTGTTATAGAAAGTACATTAATTGTACCAAAAAGATCATTTGTAGTATCAAAGAGTACCTTTTTGGTACCAAAAAGTAGAATTTATTGTATTGAAAAGTACTTTAATTGTACACAAAAAAAAATTATCTGTGATACAGGCTACCTTTATTGAACAAAAAAGTACTTTAAATGTACTAATAAGTACTTTTACTTTTTTACTTTTTTACCAAAATGTTATTTAATTTCGCCACAAATTATTTTTACTGTATCAAAAAGTACTTTTATTTTTATCAAAAAGTACTGTTGTTGAAGCAAAGAGCAAGAATTAGAAGAGCTTTTTCTTAAAATCATCAAATTTTATTTGCTGACATGTTTTTCAGAGTTGTGTCAGTAAAGTCAAAAACGATTGGCATTGCGTCAGTTTGATTTATCAAAAATTTTGTCAATAAGTCGTCAGAAAAAAGTATGTCGGTAAATTTTGACAAAACAACCTCATTTACACAGTGCTGACACATTTAAAAGAGAAATACTGGCAATGATGTCAGTAGTGTAAATGAGCCTTTATATTGCTCGGCAATGCAAACATGAATATACCGACAAAATATTTATTTTCGAGAATATGAAGGTGAACATTTTATTTCTGCACGGTGGGCAAAAGGGAAAGTGGGAAAATGTTTTTAGGACTATATAAGGTAAGATTTGTATACAGATAGTACTTTGCGCTATATTTATGAATTTGCAGACAGGTGTTTTAACATCGATTAGTGAGATGTGGTTAGTTTGATCAGGTTAAGGAGTAACTTGGTATTATAAGTATTCGTCAACTAAGCAATAGCGAAGCATTGCCGGATCCACTTGTATATAATATATAAAAATCTAGTGTAACGGTCTTTATGAAATTTCGTAGATATAGTTGGTAGGTATGAGAATAGGTACCATTGTATTTTCATACCGCTAGGTGACGCTGGGGTGGATTCATATAGAAATTTTGAATGGCTATACCAATTTAAATGAAATTCAACTGTTTAACCGTTTGATCATAAGAAAAATTTGTATGTACAAATGGACCCGGTTGGTGGCGTTGGGGTGGATTTATATCGTAAATTTGAATGAATGAACCATTTTAACTAAAATATAAAATATATATTTGTTTGATCATGATAAACACTTTTATGCACAAATGGACCCGGTAGGTGCCCCTGGGGTGGATTTATTTCAATTTATTTTTTATCATGAGAACAAAGTTTTTGTATATATGGACCCACGGTATATGGTGCTGGAGTGAACTAATTTCCAAAATTTATATTGATGGCCCCATTTTACTCAAACCAAGTATTGTAAACATCTTTGGGTTGAACGTATGGGCAAATTTATCTGAAATTTTAAATGTATATTTTTTTAATCATGAGAAAAAAAATTGATGTGTAAATATACCTGGTAGGTGGCGCTGGGTTGGATTTATACCGAAAAATTTACAGATTTTACCAATTTAAGTGAAATTTAGAATGTAGGTTTGTTTGACCCTGAGAACATTTTTTTATATAAATTGACCCAGTAGTTGGCGCTGCAGTGGACTTAGTGGATAAGAATAAAACAAAGAACTGCTACAAAAGGGTGGGGGTCATGTAAAATGTAGTTATTAGACCAAGACCATCAAAATTCAATGCACAGATGGTAAAGATATAAAAATACAGACGAAATTGTTATTTTCAATCAGTAGGGTTATTTTCAATAGTGAAGTGGTTGTCGAGAAGAAATAAAACTTGATACACTGATAGTACTTAACACTACACATATGGAGATACGGTGGAATATTATTTTTCGATCACAGAGCGAAGCGAGCATAGGGTGGCACGTAACGGGCGACGACAGCCTTTCAAACAATATACTTAGTGTAAAATTTGACAAATTTATAACATTTGAGTTACAGATGTAAAATCACGTAAGTTTATATGAGGCTTTTATTCTTATGTCCTTTGACTACTTTCGAAACTATGGAAAAATATTAATTTTCGTCAAATTGGCAATTTGTGTAGAAGGTACCAGTTGGTCAGCCTCATATGGGACGTACCAGTTGGGGTCAGCCATATCATTCCATACCCTGAGTCAAATTTTTATAAGCATACGTCTAACGTAAAATATGTCTGAACTCAGTGTAGTTATAAACCAGTAAGAAAGTTTCAGTCGGGCAACCCGACTTACATATATGCTCGAATGCATTTTGTATGCAATTTATTGAGCACCCAGAGAGAGACAAGGCGAAACGAAGTGTTGTTCGCAAACTTCACAACCTTCCAGTCTCAGACACACCACAACCCTACACCCCTTCTGAAGTCTCAGAGGCCATCAATGCAGCCAAACCATCTAAGGCGATTGGACCCGACGGAATATCCATGCTGATGCTAAAACATCTTGGCGAGCGGGGAGTTGAATATCTGACAATGGTTTTTAACTTGTCAAGGAGTAGCCTATTAATACCCGATGCCTTGAAAAAGGGTAGAGTCATCCCGGTACTCAACCCAGGGAAGGACGCGAAAGAGGGACAATCTTACAGGCCAATTTCCCTCCTGTCACCTGTCGCGAAGACTCTAGAGGCACTCCTCCTCCCCCAGCTGTCCAGCCACCTAACAGCAGCTCACCACCAGCATGGATTCCGTAAAATGCATAGCACTACTACTGCATTAACCGCCATAACCACTAAGATCTCACAGGGCTTAAATCAGCAGAGGCCCTGTGAAAGGACACTCCTAGTGGCACTAGACCTGTCGAAGGCCTTCGACACAGTCAGCCACACCACACTCTTCCAGGACATCCTGCAGTCCACCCTACCCAACAACTTGAAGAGATGGAGTGCTAACTATCTTAGTGGTCGTCGGTCGTTCGTAGAGTTTAGAGACAAGTGCTCAAAGCCCCGTAGAGTTAAACAAGGAGTACCACAGGGCGGTGTTCTATCCCCCCTTCTGTTTAACTTCTACCTCTCTAAACTCCCTACACCACCACAAGGTGTAGATGTGATATCGTACGCGGACGACTGTACTATAATGGCGACGGGTCATAACATTGATGAGCTTTGTGATCGAGTGAATGGTTATCTCGGAGTACTACATAATTTATTCACTGGACGTAACTTGAAGCTCTCACCAGCGAAGTCCTCAGCAACATTATTCACCACCTGGACAAAGGAGGTAAACATAAATCTAGACGTCATAGTCGAAGGCGTCCAAATTCCGACTGTGAACCACCCAAAAATTTTGGGGGTCACCTTTGACAGTCTGTTTACCTCCTCAGCTCATGCCACTGCAATTACGCACAAATTGCGAAGTAGGAACAAGGTCCTCAAAGCGCTAGCCGGCAGCACTTGGGGTAAAGACAAAGAAACCTTGTTAGCTACCTATAAAACTATTGGCCGGTCAGTGGTTAACTATGCTGCTCCAGTGGGGTCTCCTTCGCTGAGTGATACCCAGTGGAGAAATATTCAAAGCTGCCAAAATGCCGCCCTGAGGACTGTAACGGGCTGTATGCAGATAACCTCTGAGCACCATCTACATGAGGAAACGAAGGTCTTCCCAGTCAAGGAACACAATGTCATGCTGACAAAACAGTTCCTCCTGGGATGTCATCGGAGGAGTCATCCCAACTTTAACATCACACAGTTGGATGCTCTCCCAAGGCATGTCAGGAAGGACCTTCGAGTATGTGAGGATAATATACGCAACTATGTACATGATCCCTTGGATCACTCCTCATATACTGCAGCTTTAAATGACATTCACAGAGATGCCACCTACTCCGCGGTTTCAAGTTACCGTATGAATGTCGTTCTTGGAGGTCGCCCACCCCCTGTAGACGAAACGGAAACAAGCCTGCCACGCAGAACACGAGTGGCCCTGGCACAACTCAGATCGGGATGGAGCAACAGGCTCAATGCCTACTGGTCACGCATAGACCGTGCCATCCCCAATATTTGCCCAGCGTGTGGTCAGGGTCCCCACGATACCTGCCACATCTTCAATTGCCCAGCCCACCCTACTCCACTTAGCCCTTTGGATCTATGGACCAATCCAGTGGAAGTAGCCCAATTTCTAGGACTGGACATTGAAGAAGAACCCCCGGAATAATGAGTACTATTTTAATACTCGAATAACCATGCTGTTACAACAACAACAACTTACATATATCACATTACATGTATTGATATTATTACTCCATCTTTGTATGGGAGGTACCAGAAGGGGCGTGTCTAGACTTCCAGATTTTTGCTCCAAAACTTTATCCTGTTATAGTTTTACTAAATAAAGAGTTTGGGCACGGTCGCGTTAGGTCTATTAATAATATTAATCGATTTCTAAAGTGGGTGGTACCAGATGTGCATGGGAGGTACCAGATGGGGCGTGGCTAGACTTCTAGTTTTTTTCTCAAAAACTGTATCCTGCTATAGCTTTGCTTAATAAAGAATTTGGATACGATCGCGTTGGATTTATTGATATTATTATTCCATCTCTAAAGTGAGCGGAAGAGGTACCATGAGGGGCGTGGCTAGACTTCCAATTTTTTTTCCAAAACTTTATCCTGTTATAGCTTTACTAAGTATGGAATTTGTGTACGATCCCGTTGGGTGTATTGATATTATTACTCGATTTCTTAAGTGTATGAAGGGGGGGCCATGTAGCCCAGTTGCAATACCGTAAGTAGTTTTGCGAAAATATAAACTCGTGCAAAATTTCAAAACATTTGGTTGCGTCTTTCAGCCGGACAGCCAGACAGACGGACATGGCTCAAACTCGACTTAAAAAGTCATGAATCGAATTTGGTTTAAAGAAACCTAGGGTCTAAAGTGACTCCTTCTATATGTTACACTTTTGGGTCGTATCAAATGATGTACACCCTCATCACTAAGGGTGATGGTATAAAAAGATACGTGTGTAAAATTAAGAGAGTCAACTAGATCATTTGTATGCGGATACCAGAAGGGGTGTGGCGATTTTTGAGGGTCTCCCTATTATTAAAAAAATTAATACTGTTGAATTTCACCAGCCAGACAGACGGATATTGCTCAATTGTCTTTAAAAAGGTTCTGAAGCGAATTTAATGTTGAGGTATTCGGGTTCTAACATGTCATATTGAATGCGTTACACTTTTTTACTTTTTCACGTTTCAAATGATATATACCCTCATACATAAAAGTGAGGACATAAAAAGTCAAACACGCTTCGTTAAAGAAAATAACACAACTTACTAAATAATATTACCTTACTGCAGCAATTCAATAATATTACACGTACCATTTTTTTATTCTCAAACCCTGTAATGGCGCAACTTTTACATTTCACCATTATAAAGTTTCGTCTCCATTTTTATGTCGATCACAATTTTATATAATTATTAATTATTAAAAATCCCTTAACCAACAAAAATAAATGCCCAGCAAATTTCCATCCTATTGACAAACTAACAGGCGACGCCATCATTACTATGATAGACTTTAACTGACACAAGATTTAATATCCGTCTATATAGAAACTATACCAGAGCATTAAGAGAATATTGTCTAAATGACAGGATAAATGCGTCACAAAATCATCAAGACTATCACGGCTACTCAGCGAAGTTGGGGGGAATCAAAGGGGACGGGCGCCAAGTAATTTTCATTAATGTTATGACATCAATTCAATGATTATATCGATGGAGATTTCAATGAATGTCGAAAATGAAAATTGGCACTTTATTAAAATCCATTAAACTAATTTGCTCGTGTGGTTGGCTGGCTGGCTGGCTGGCTGACTGGTCACAACGCACAATGTTGGGACCGAGAGAAGCAGTAAGCGACGGATTTGTATTTTACTAACTTTTGATGAGAATGTCTGATGGCGCTGGTGATAGCAAATGTAGGGAAATTAAAGGATAACACCAGCGCCCACACTCTCTCTCCCACTATAGTTCACCTAACCGCGCGCCATAACCCAGTGATTTGTGCAAAACTTTTGTAAACCCACACGCTATTCATGATATTTAATGCCAGTGCAAAATATTTGGCTGTACCATCTAATGCCGGAAATCACATGAATTTGGTTGGGAAAGAATTGAGCTGCCGACGAAAAAAAAAACAAACACTGAAAAAGTATAATAAAAACCATCATAAGCTACAGAAATCATGCTAATAAACATAATAAAACAATAACAAAAGAAACGAACACAAAACGGGACAAAAAAAAAGCAAGAAAAAAGGCACAGGCAGACATTACCAAAACAAAATTGAGCTTTTAAGTGCAACGAATATGAATGGTTGGCCTGCTGACGGTGGGTGAGTGCTATACAAGAGTGGAGGGGTGTAAGTGTAACGACAGCCATAGATGTATAAACGCATGCATATATAAGTTTATATGTATATATTTATGTATATATATATGTATTCAAATAAACATTGAAATTGTAATCAACTTAATCCTATAGAAATGTTCTACAACAACAACAAAAATATGTACAATAATACCAAAAACATATATGTCCATATGCAGACGTTAGAGGACAAGAGCATAAAACAAAAATAAATAAACACAACAACGGCAAACATGTAAATAATAATAAATCTGCAACGAGCACAACATTACAATTACACGCTTACAGTAAGAGAAACTGATGGCAAAATTGCGGTCTAACATAAGCCAAAGTAAAAACCAGTAAGGAAGTTTCAGTCAAGCAACCTGACTTACATATACCTTCACCCTCAGTAAAACAAAAAAAAAATTATATTATACTGATATAATTACTCGATCTCTAACGTGAGCGAAGTGGTACATTTGTATGGGAGTTACCAGAAGGGGCGTGTCTAAACTTCCAGATTTCTTCTCAAAAACTTTTTCCTGCTTGAACTTTACTAAATACAGAATTTGGGCACGATGGCGTTAGGGCTTTTGATAATATTTATCGATTTCTAAAGGGGGCGGTACCAGATGTGTATGGGAGGTACCAGATGGGGCGTGGCTAGACTTCCAGTTTTTTTCTCAAAAACTGTATCTTGCTATACATTTACTAAAGAGAGAATTTGGGTACGATCGTGTTGGAGTTATTGATATTATTACTCCATCTTTAAAGTGGGCGGAAAGGTACATTTGTATAGAAGGTACCGTAAGGGGTGTGGGAAGACTTTCATTTTTTTCCGAAACTTTATCCTGTTATGGCATTACTATGTACAGAATTTGGGTACGATCCCGTTGGGTGTATTGATATTACTACTCGATCTCTAAAGTGGGCGGAATGATGTATTTGTATGGCAGGTACCAGAAGGGGGGGGAGGCCATGTATCCCATTTACAATACCGTAAGTAGTTTTGGGGAAATATTATCTCAAGCAAGATTACAAAACATTTGGTTGCGTCTTTCGGAAGTTTTCGGGCGTACCAGCCGGACAGCCAGACAGACAGACGGACATGGCTCAAACGACTTAAAAAGTCATGAATCGAATTTGGTTCAAAGAAACCAAGGGTCTAAAGTGACTCCTTCTATGTGTTACACTTTTGGGTCGTATCAAATGATATACACCCTCATCCCTAAGAGTGATGGTATAATAAGGAATGAAATATAAAATTGGTAAAGATCTGCTATCAAGTTTTCACTAAAACTAAATTAAAAAGTACTAAGGCAATGCCAGAAAGCAATTGTTTGTTGCCCGCTAAAAAAAAATTTCTAAATGTCTTTTAAATGTATTTAATATTTACTTAATAACACATAGTAAATAGTCTATATGCATTCAAGATCCACTTTATATTTACAGCTAAATAAAACCATCATCTAAGTTAATAATTTATATTATATGATTTTTATTTATTTAATTACTTATTTATAGCAATCTCTTTTTGCGGTAATTTTTAACCGTGTACAATTCTACATTATTATACGAGTAATGTTGTACGCGCAATTTTGAACATTCACGTAATCATATACTTGAACACAAAAATAAACGAATGCGAACACGACTCCGATGAGGAACACAAATGTTCAGAGCAACCAGGTAGAGGAGAGAAGTATCTACTTTATACCATGCCACAGGAATAAAGAAATCAATAACATTTATACATATATGTACACAACACGCATACACTGGAGTCAATATACACAACAGTGGCTGAATGCTCGTCGCCGCATCGTTTTTATTATCAACGGCCTCATCTCATCGGCATCATCATCCTTCAACCTGAACAATAACGTCATAATCAACATCATTATCTTCAGCGCCAGCGTCATCATCATCAACACCATATCACTATCAGCGCACAAACAGCCAGCCAGCCAGCCACCACAGCAGCAGCGTCATCGTCATCGCCATAGCCATTGCCATCGTCATCATCATCATCGTCCTCAAGGGTCATAACATAAACACGATTATACACAAGTCGCCCCTCTAAATGTTGGCAATCGAAAGCGTACAAACAAACGCATAGCCACATACATTAACCATCATCATGCTGCAACCAGCTAAAAGTTCAACCTGATCGCATCGCCGCCTCCTTGACTCGAGTTTGCAGCTGTGTTTTGTGGTGCTATACCACCTCCTTATTCACTTGCCGCACAACGCAACGCAACGTACGAACTTGTGCTCTGCTCGATGCTACATGAATTCCCGGGCAAACGCATGCGCCCTGTCGCCCTGTGTACCATTGTTATGCTATGCAAACTTTAGGCCGTCGTAGCTACATCGTCGACGGTGTCACTTGGCGATGAACTCCACTACTGCACGAGAGTGACAGTCGACGCTGTTGATGTTCCGATTTTGTTGGCGGTGATGCGGCGATGTGTCTGCTTTATGTGATGATGATTTTATTGCCATGTCTCACGCTGAACAAATGGCCTTAGTGCCAAGGAATACTTCCAATTTCTGTTGATGGAAATCATGTAAGCTGTAAGGTAGTGATGCATGTGTATGTGTGGTACGCATATTAAGGCAGGACTGTGTTATGCGTAGCTTTGTGTTATTTAGCGTACGATTTAATAATTTACATATCGTTGATTAAGTTTTGTAACATAATTATGAGCTATAAATAGGCAGGCGCAAAGTTTGTTTGGCTGAGGCTGAGACTAGGTATATTGTATATCTTGGATAGTTAAGTTAAAATACACAGTGCAACACAAATGTAGAGAGAATTTATGACTAGACTGTGTGTTTAATTTTACTATCCGTTATTGCAGCAATTTTTTTATTTATTTATAAAAGAAGTACATTTTAAATTTAGAGAACTTAAGTAATTAGAGAGAAGTATGACTATAATTCACTTCTGTGCCACGAGCATTTTAGGTAAGGCTTTAATGGAATTGAAGTTGATGATATTAATTATATTGGAAAAATTTAAATATTATAGGGATAACAGTTTGTATTATTTGATAAGAGGAAACACAGAACGCATTAAACGACATGGGTTCAAAATAATTCCAGGTCTCTTAAGATGAATGAGCCCTGTCCGTCTGGCTGTGTGGCTAGCTGGTGGTCACGATAACTCGAGTAAACCTTAACTTATCCTTATGAAAATTTACTTAAAGAAGTATCTTCTTCTTGGACCAGGTCGTGGCATGACACTTAGAACACGCGACTACTATGCGGGAGATCCCAGGTTCAAATCCCGGCTCCAGTCATTTGAAAAAAAATGTTTTTTCATTGCCGGCACTCTCGATGTTGTCGTCAGCTCAACTTCGCAGTATAAGTGTCGTGTCAATCGATATGTCTAGTAAAAGCTTTCCAAACAGTGACGTTCGCATTCGTCGATAAAACAAGTAGGTGCCGTTAGTTGTGAATCTAAAAATAGAAAACGAGTTAATTCACAACAACGCGAGAAGCTATCCCATACCTCATTCATGGGGTGTAAAGGGAAGTTAATTAAGTTAAGTTAGTAAATATCTTTAAAAATTTAGATATCACAGTACAACAAATGATTTTGGGACTCAATTCTGAGAATTTCACATAAAAGTAGCCCCAAAAATAAGAAATTCTGCATCATTCGTTTTGTCAAGTTGGCTGCATTAATAATGTAATGGCTATAAATTAATAATGTCAATGTAAATTTTTAGAATTTTTTCTAAATTTTAACACGGTTTTATCTCGACACTGGGGTTTGGCTTTTGCCAATAAAATTTTATTAAAAATTAACTTATTCTGTTTTTATCAGAGCTCGCAAAAGCTCACTGAAAAGACCGAAAAAAGAGACGAGGGGTTCAGTGTGTGAACAGCAACCTTTTCTGTTATATTTTTTCCTTCAGGTTTCGGGTTGAACGTAAGACATGAATCGATTTCTTACTGACTGCTCGGTACGAAAAGAACCGTCCGTCCCTCAGCTACTGAGAATCAGTAATTAAGCAAAGCAAGCAAAGTGTCCGCAAAAAAGGCATTTTTTATTGTGGCTTTGCTTTATGTTTTTGCCTTAAAAATTTCGTCACAGGCATAAGAGAAGAAGAGAGACGAAAAAAGGAAAGGGGGCCCATTAGTGAGTATATGCATATGTTTGCCTATCCACACGCGCAGAACACATACAGGCTCAAAAGACCGTTTGCCAAGTTTTTACGAAGTAAAGCGTCTCTAGTAAGCCTATTAGCCGATGTAGTGAACAAAAATGCTCTTCGGTTAAGCGAAGAGAAAGTCAAAGCAGAATGATATTTG
This sequence comes from Muscina levida, assembly GCA_964034835.1. Classification (NCBI taxonomy): domain Eukaryota; kingdom Metazoa; phylum Arthropoda; class Insecta; order Diptera; family Muscidae; genus Muscina; species Muscina levida. The sequence continues at coordinate 35,266,616 of OZ035883.1, forward strand.
AGGGTTTTTTCGCGACTGTTTCGCATCGTGTAAGTGGATGAGTGGTTGTTTTTCTGACAACAAGCACGAGAGAGACCAATTATTGTGAGCTCTGGTTTTTATTGTAAGGAAGCATAAAATTACCTAGTAATTGCGGGACTCAGTTCTAAGAATTGCACGCGAAAGTAGCCCCAAAAACTAGAAGTTCTGCATCATTCGTTTTGTCAAGTTGGCTGCATTAATAATTTAATGGCCATACAAATGTTTTCGGCCAAGATGGATTTTTAGCACTTTTTCTATTATTTTAACACGGTTATTTATCGGTATACCGTACGGAATAGCTCTTTGTGTCTGCAACAAAGTTGTAGATATTGAATAGGAGAAAAATAAAATGCGGAACAAACTACCCGAAAAAAGTGTATTCAGATTTATGACCTTATTTGAGGCGCTCAGCGCCAAAACGGCCTAACCCCCATTTTCAGAAAAATCAAACTGACTATGCTGATCTAACCGGAACCATTTAAAATAAATACTAAAAAAAATCCCTTTTGCATAGTATAACACTAGGTTATACTACCTGCTGAAAACTGTTTTTCCTCTATGCAATGTTCAAAAAAATGTGGATGCCATAACTGCCTAAGCCGCAAAAAATTGTGGACAATATACGGCAACTTATGTCTTAGGCGGTGCGAGAAACTTTTGTGTGTGAACGGTTATCGAAAACTAGAATGTCATAGAAATACGTTATCGATAACACTCCTGACAGATACATTTTTCGACAGATTCCTTGTGTCTGAACGCGTCTTTACACTTACATACACAGTGACTTACGTATGAGTAATAAATAAAATTCCGCGTAACTCATACGATCTGGCATGGTAAAACTTCATATCGTCACCAGAGATTAAAAAGACTCCAAAACACTCTGCTCAACACATTTCAAACGTCGATAATGTGCGCAAGCGAACTCAAAACACAAGAGTTTAATGATCGCAGATACTCCGAAGATGGGAATGGGACTTTGCCCAGAGGTGGAAAGTTACTGATTGTCACATACCTGGGAGTGACCAGAAGCGATTTCTTTGTGGCACTGTCCAAGCAGCTAACTACTTCCGGTGTTAGACCAAGTATTCCCCGGGCAATGACTTTAAAGCAACCGCTTAGAATTTAAAGTTAGAAGGCGAAATGTTGAGTAACCTAATCGGCATGCTACCACCGATGCATCTTAGGAAGTAGGTAACAGGCTCTCTTAGTGGCTTTGGCAGCCCCAAGAAACTAGGATCGGGCGCGGTGGCCTAATAAGCCACTCTCCTTAAACAAAGTTATTAAGAAAATACGAAAAAAAGAAAAAACAAGAACCCCCCCAAATGTTGACGACCCCCGCAAACGGTATAAGGACCATGATTTAAGGATATGCACCTGGAATGTCCGAACTCTTTACAGAGATGGTGCCTCTATCCAACTGGCGGATGTCCTCGACAAATACAAGGCTGACATCATACAAGACCATACAGGAAATGAGATGGACGGGACAGGAATGCACACGACGGAAGAACTGTGACATCTTTTACAGCTGCCATGCAGAAAGACACGAATTTGGATGAGGTGTCATAGTCGGCAAGAAACTTCGACACCTGGTCTCGCGGTTTAACTCGCGGTAAGTGACCGAATAGCCACCATTCGCATCCGGGCGAAATATTTTTACATTACGCTGTTTTGTATACACGCCCCAACGGAAGATAAAGACGATGAGATTAAAGTTGCATTTTACAAGCACCTAGAGGAAACATACGACCGCTGCGCTGGCCACGACATTAAAATTGTTCTAGGAGACTTTAATGCAAAAATAGGAAGGGAAGATGTTCTGGGTCCATCGATCGGTAAATTCAGCCTGCATACTACACGTCAGCCAACGGGTTTAGGCTGGTTATCTTCGCAGCGGGAAGGAACAATGTAGTGAGTGGAACCAGATTCCAGCACAAAGATATCCACAAGGCAACTTGGCTATCCCCCTATCAAAACACCAAAAATCAAATTGATCATGTGGTAATTGATGGCAGGCATGCATCTAGTGTCATGGACGTGCGTGTGATCCGTGGTGCTAATATTGGCTAGGATCCTTACCTGGTTGCAGCCAAGGTGCGCACAAGATTGAGCAGAGCAAAAAACGCCCGTAACAAAATACGAAGAAAGCTGGACATCGCGAAGCTGCAAACCTCAGAGATAGCTACTGCCTATTCCATCCAGCTCTCCCAACTTCGACATAACGCCTCTACTTCTGACGTACCCGATACACAATGGCAGCATTCCATGGCCACCACCGCAACAACCGTGCTAGGATATAAAAAGTGCCGCTCAGATGAATCCTGGTACGATGGTACCATAGTTCTCCTGTAATCCTTTTACCTTTAGTTAATGCCTTACAGTTCAACCCATTTCCTCTTCGATTGCTTTAATTTCTTTGCGCTACGCTCTAATTTGTAAGCTTTAGCCTGACATTTAAAACTAAATTCAAATCATATCCTGATGGCCTACAACCACTTCCACTCCATTTACCCAACAACATCATCAACTTAATCGCAACAACTGCTACATTGCACACTTTTCCACATCACCTGTACCGAGATGGCATACAAAAAGAAAAAAAAGGTTAAGTGTTCCCGCCCTCGATGCTCGATGCTGTGCAAAATACATTGCCAGTGCAGTAAACAGGAAGTATAAAGGACAACTGCGAAAATAACAGAAGGAAACAAGGAAAAAAGAAAAACAAACAAAAATACGACTCTATAACAACCAGTACATTTATGAGTATCTACGACGACTCTACTATTTGGATTTAGATGAAAATAAAGTAAACAGAACAAAACAAGAAAAAAGCTGTGATGTGGGCAAAAATCAATTTCACATCTCAACAAACAAAATATTAGCAACATATGCGAGTGTTATTGCTGTTGCTGCTACCGATACTGCTGCTGCTTCTATGCAAATGAGTTTCATAGAAGAAAATAGGTTAAACAACATCAACAACAATAACAGCCAGAGGAGCGAAAAAATGTCGACATATGTGAGACAAACAGGATGTTTGTGCTATGTCTGTGTGTGTGGGTGTGTTTGTGTGTAAGAGTGCTCGACACTACAGCACTTGCACCATTTAATGTTGGCACAACGGCAGCTATGACAAAAACCACCAACACCAACACCAGCACCAACAGCAACAACATCATCAAGAAGCGACAACAAAACAAAATGAAATATGACACTACGACAACTTAACTCTACCACTCTATGAATATTCAACACCAATACCCTTATATGCACTTCATACACATGCACAAATACCATAACCGTTGCCATATCAGACACAGATAAATGATTCTGTGTGAGTGGGAGTGTGTGTGTGTCAGTCAGTATGTTTATCATGTTGTGCCTGCCAGCCTGACTGCCTGGTGAATGATAGTTATAAAAACTATACGACTAACATTCATATTGTGATATTTGTTATTAATGCTGCCACTGCCATCATCATCATGTTTTTGTTGTTTCCCCGCTTTGCACAACAGCTACTAGAATTCATGCAAGTGTATGTGTGGGTGTGCTGTGAAGATGGTTTTGTGTTTATATTCTCTTTAGAGCACGTTGGCTGTTTATTCGCATCTACCTATACCTCTATCACTCTCTGTGTGTTGTTGTGTTTTATTTTGTTCTTCTCTACGTTTTTTTTTATCCGATATGGTTTTACATGACAGAAGATTGCTTTTCACGATGCCTTTCATACAGTTTATACCTTCTTCATTCCATCTTTACACTCTGCGCTCATTCATTCAGCATATTCGTTCGTGTGCATGAATGTGTATTTGCCTGTGGCTCTTTTGTTTTGTTGGGTACTCCTCTTGTCTTTGTATGTCTATGTATCTGTCTGTCCGTCCGGCCGTCTGTCCGTCTTTTTGTCTGTCACAGCGTGAACGCTAAAGTAGGAAGAAGTTTTTGTGGTAAAAAGTAAACCTTTTTACTAAATTATAACTCCCACCTTGATGATGATGATGTAGCAAAAAGTTGAAAGCTGCAACAATGTACAGTGGGTACAATGTAAGGAATTATGTTAACTTTTATCTGTAAAAGATTATGAAACATCGGGTATATGTTGGGTAAGATATGGATTATAAGCTGGCAGGGCGTCAAGCTCACCTTAAAGTTATTATTATTCTTATTAGCATAAAAAAATCATATCAACATATATATTTATATCTTAGTGGCTTAGTCGGAGGCCGAAATTATTAGAGATTTCCATTCGCCTCGATCTTGTGTGCACCGTCTCCAGTCAGTCCTACCAAGCAGCATCAGTGATTCCTCCACCTGGTCCTTCCAACGTAGTCGCGGTCTCGCTCTTTTGCGCTTTCCTTCGAAGAGAATATCTTTCGCGCTGGAGTTTCCTCATCCATCCTCAAGACATGACATAGCCAGCGTAATCGTTGGACTTTGATTCGCTTGACCACATCAATGTCGTGGTATAACTCGTACATCTAATGGTTCATACGAATCCTGAACTCGCCGTTTACGAAAATGGGTCCATATATTTTGCGGAGTATTTTTCTCTCAAACACCGCCAGATGAGCTGCACCCGCCTGTGTAAGCACCCAAGATTCGGAGGCATACAGCAGATCCGGTAAAATTCGTACCTGGTAAAGTTGGACTTTGACGGTTCGAGATAGGGAGGCGTTTATGAAATGCTCGCTTAGCCCAAAGAAACACCTGTTGGCGAACACCATTCACCGTTTTATTTCAATGCTGACACTGTTGTTTTTGTCCATGGCGGATCCGAGGTAGATAAATTCATCCACTACCTCAAAGCAATAGTTTTCAACAATCACGCTGAGTCCCCAACGGGTAGACACTTTGTATACCATTAACTTCGTCTTGTCCTAATTCACTGCCAAACCCATTTTCCCTGACTCCCTTTCAACCCAGTCTAAGACCTCTCGTCGTATCGAATGGCGCAGATAGATCCTTGCCAATCCGAACAGAGGATTTGCTATTCGTAAGGGTACACCGGCAGAGACGAATTATTTTCGCAGGAATACCAAACTCAGACATGGCTTCGTATAGTCGATGCCTGATGGGACTATCGCAGGCAAAGAGGTTGTAAGTGTCGATTTGCTTCTCAAGGTTATTTTCCAGAATCTGCCGTAGTGTAAAAATCAGATCCGTTGTGGATTTGCCTAGTCTAAAGCCGCACTGATAAGGTCCAATCAGGTTTCCCACAATTGGCTTTAGACTTTCACACAGTATGATAGACTAGATCTTACACGCAATCGGTAAGAGGCTAATTTTACGGTAGTTTTTACACTCACTACTGTCACTTTTTTGTAGATAGGACACTAAGATTATAATCCTATGGCATGCTCTCCTGAAACCAAATATTCTCTATAAGCTGTTGTATGCTTAAATCAAGCTCATCTCCAGCCACCTTAAACAACTCAGCTGGAAGACCATCAGCCCCAGCGGCTTTGTTGTTCTTTAGGCGGGATATGCCAGTTGTTATCTCAGCATGGCTCAAAGGGGGACAATCGATGTTATCGTCTCTAATTGGTTCACAATCTTCAGCAACCGAGTTTTCAGATATCAATAGGCTGCAGAAGTGATCTTTCCTTACTCTCAGTACGCTTTTGGAGTCAGTAAAGAGATGACCATCCTTGTGTTTACAGGAGGGAAGACCTGTTCCATGTACTCTACTATTTATCTTCTGGTACAATTTTCAGACTTTACCTCTGTTCCTGTATTCATCAATGCACACATTATTCCACTCTTTCAGTTCTCGTTTTTTTTTCGCTTGAAGAGTCGAGTCCCTCTCAGCTGCTTAGAAAAAATCGGTTAAGAACAAGAAATATTCAATTTTTAAAAAGTATCACTAAACACTAACTTAAATATTTAAATTCCATATTTATTTTAGGAATTGTCGTGGCATAGTGGTTAGAACACACGACTACCATGCGGGAGATCCATGGTTATAATCCCGGCTGCAGTCATTTACAGATTTCTTTCATTGCCGGCCCCCTTGATGTTGTAGGCTGCAACTTTTCAGTATAGTGTCGAGTCAATCTTCATGTCTAGTCAAAGTACGCGAGTAGCTATATAAGTTTTTTATTTACAAAGTTGCTGTCGCCTCGTTTAGATTCACTATTTCAAATTTTTTTTTTAACAGATTAGGACTTTCGTTCATCTTTTACCCGCTATCCATTCCACTGTAGAGCAATGCCACAACTAACACTTTGCCCAAGTCGTTTAGTTGGTCGTCAAGCAACTTAATGTGAAAATTTCTCAGCGTTTTATTTTACCTTGGCTTTTATGCTTTCGACGGCATCATTTAGAGACTTTATTGAGGAGGTGGTGGGAGACAGTGACGGGGCGGCAGGTAGACAAGTTCATATAATACATGATGATAATGATGTTAGTGTAACAATTTTCGTTAGCTTTTGAATTTTTAATAATTTGTGAATACATAACGACGCAACTTTCACAAACGAGAAAAACAAAATCATGTAAAATTCAAAGATTATAACGTCAAATCCTTGCGAAGCAACACCCACCCCGCACCCAACTGCTGTTGGTTAAGTACGTGCACAGCTCGACAGCCAAGATAACCAAATATCTAACGATTTCAGCTAAGAGAGAGTGGTGAGCACCAGTGCGGGGGTTAGCATCGGTGTCCAAATGCAAAATGCGAGAATGTCCATATTTAAATGGAAGCTAGATTGTAAGGACGTGTGCAAGAGCAACAAAATGTATAAAAAAAAGGTTTGTTGTTGTTTTTTCTTAGCATTCGCATTTCGGCATTGTTTGGTTAACATGTAATTGTTGTGTCGAATACTAATGCGAATTTTTGAGTGGTGCGTATGTGCTGAGTCTCTTTGTGTGTGACGACGATAGTTTTTGATGGTGTCGTTACAATTTCAATTTCGGTAGTGGCAAAATGTTTTCCTGCTGCGGCAGAAGTAGTTATCGCATTTGTAATTGTTGTGTTTCTGTGTTTTGGCTTTTGCGATTTAATTTGCATAAGTACACATGAAGATGAGAGTACTTTGGTATGCATTGAAATGGTTATTCGATTGTGTATTGTATTCTTTGGCCTGAAAATGTCTAAACATTGATGTTATTCGCATATGTGCGTTTTGGTATCAAATTGTTTTGACCTTGGCAGTTTATAGCGTTTGCATTGGATGTTAGAAATAAATGCATATGTTTTATTTAAGCAATTAAATTTGTTTGACATGAGCACGCGCCGGCTGTACGGTTGTCCCGAAACACACGGAGTGTTGGAATGTCGAATAGTCAGAATAAGCTTGGTATTGTGCAGCTTACAGTGTAATTTAAGTATGATGTAATATGATCTTGAAATCTGTTTATAATGGCAGAAAATCATTGAATCTCTTTTGGAAGAGGATACATTTTCAGGTGTGAAACCATAGATCACACTAAACAGACTAATATAAAATTTTTGGCAAAATTAAATAAGAGGTTTGTATTTCAATCCTTTTATTTCAAAAAAAGGATCAGCTAGGCTTTTGTTTCAAGTGGATATTTAATGTATAACTGACTCCCAACGAAACACCATTTACCGTTTTTGTTACCATTTTAGGTCAACCTATTTTCTATCTAACTCGGATTTTGGTGGCTTGCTTCCGGGTAAGTTGTGTTCCAGAAAAATGGTTAATGTGGTTTTTATACCCCAGGCGGGTAAGCCGGTTCATGCTTCCACAAGACGGAAGCTGTCGTCATATCCGACTGTCGTCATATCCGACGAGTTAGAGAACCAAACCAAATATATAAACGTTGAGGATTGCGAAATAAATTGTCATGTACCAGTCTTATAAACTACGTCGTTCCAAAGGCCACATGGTCTGCAGCGGATCTTTGCAGGGTGATGCCGAACACAAGAGGTCCTAAATACAAGAGAAGAAAGATTCTAGCGAAGGTAGTTAATAGCATCATACTATATGCCTCACCTATATGGGCTGACTGCATGAAATTTAAGTCATACTGCGAAAAACTTAATTCGGTATACAGACTGACAGCGCTCAGAGTATGCTGTGCTTACAGAATCGTATCCGATGAAGCTGTGTTTGTAATAGGAGGAATGAGGACCTGCTAGCAAAAAAATGCGCGATTGTATATGAACATGTTACTACAAAAGCGAAAGCCAGAGCGATAACTATGGAAACCTGGCAAAGGAGATGGTCTACTATAACAAAACGAAGGTGGACATATAGACTAATACCTGAAATAAATATTAGGTTAAGTTAATCAGTTAATGAGCGGTCACGGTGCCTTTAAAAAATACCATCATCGTTTTAGGATTATCGATACACTTTTTGTCCGTATTGTCAAGATGTGATTGAAGACGCTGAATACGTTTTCTTCATATGCCCGAGTTTCAGTTTCAAGAGAGAGTGTAGATACTTTCTCTACTGTTTGTTAAGCACTGAAATAGCAGTCGAAAACATAATGCAGCTGGTGTTGGTTTCACCTGCAAGTTGGGGTCATATAGCAAACTATATCAGGCGCTTAGAAGGGGCTTTTATTAAAGTGACGTCATCCGCACTGCGGATCTCTCTAGAGAACATTAATGTATCACATCCGCTAGTGGATTGGATGTATTGCATGCTGGGAAACCGTATCGTCAACTCAGAACTATGTGGAAGCTGCGTGAAATAAAAAAGCCTCTAGAGGAACACCTCTGGCAGGAGCCCTGTCCCCTCTTCTATGGCTCATTTTTGATTAGCAAAGTACTTAAATCATTCAATGATACGAAAATTGTGGCATAAATATGTGGACGACGTAGTCATCATGATATGTGGGAAATTTCTACTAATTATGTGTGATATTATGCAAACTGCACTTGTAAAGCTTGTAAAGATCGTTTTTGGTAAATTTTGTTCTTGCACGCAATCCCTCGTTTCACAGTCCAGGTCAGATATATGGATGTCTAATTTGGTGGATGGGCCTTAATAAAAGTAATTGCTGGGGTTAGAAGGAACACATTGCAATCGCCCTTGGACGTGTTCCTGTGTCTTCCTCCCTTGGACTGAGGGAAGCTGGCGATTGGCATCAATGCACACATGGTATTGGAAACATTCTCTGGCTTTTGGGTAATGATGACTCTTTTCATCCGCCACTTCTTACTGATTTTTTGACGAAACTCATCTATACAACTGTGTACTTGACCATAAAACTCACCTCTCTTACAACCTATGGCAAACCATAAAATCCGCATATTGCAGGGAAATACTCTACCACTCTCTCCCAAAAATACAGCGTATGAGCATTCCATTAATTGTTATTATTACACATTAATCATACGCCTTGCATCGCTATTAGATTATCCAAAGTGTACCGCAGCCATCCACAGCTTAGACATCTGTTTATTCGGTAACTTGCGTATAAATCATAAATGCTCCTGTTTATTTCGAACATAAAATCATAAAAGCTTTCTTTCTTCCACTTACCCGCATTGTTTTTTTTTTTTTGTCATCACAGTGATTAAAGAGAAATTACATTAAAAATTTAACAACATCAATTACCACCAACGAATGTGGATATATTGCGGGGCCAGTGTTTTAGGTTTGTCATAATCTAGCACCACCATCGCCACCACCCCCAATAATATAATGCAAAAGATGTAACATCTCTATGGGTGGGGGGAGGGTGGGGATCTAAAGCAACAGCAACAACAGCTACGACAACAGTGGCAACAAAATAAAATAGAAACGGCAGAAGAAAAAAAAAGTATTACATTACATGTGGATAATCTGAAAAGCTCATTAAAAAATAAAAGCAAAATAATTTCATAGCTGCGTTGCCTAAATGCTGGCGATGATGCCTCTGGTGTTGTGATCTCTGCGTGAATATGATGTTGACGATGATGATGATGATGGCGCTGGTGATAGGGAAGTGTCATCACTGCGTTGCCATTGGCTTGAGAAAAAGGGTATTGTAAGTGGAGGGTTGTATATATATGTTATGGGATTTTAATGGATAGAGAGAGAGAGAGAGCGTGGGATAGGAGAGAGATTATCGTATTTGAGTCAGTTAGCATGATACTATCTTGTGACTAACACAACGGATCCTATAGTTTAGCGACGATTCGGAACGTTAGTTTTTAAAGAAGCTTTTACCAGACAATAGCTGATTGACTCGACTATTAGAAGAGGTTTCATCTGAGCTTGACTATAGGCTAAGGTATACTTTAACTGAACTTATTGATCAGACGAGGGCTGATATTATAAAAAACTGCAATTCAAATAATTGGCTACTTGTAACGTTATTTCTATTTATTTATTTATTAATTCACAATATACTAAACTTATAATTAATACAAGAGTAATATTGACAACGAAGGAAGCACTGGCAGCTAAGGCCTCCTAAAAATGAGCCAAATGAAAAAGCTCTCCCAAATCTTATTTAAAAAAGTTAAAGGATATTTTTTGCTTATAGATTCTAAGAATGTGCTTGCAAAAACATATGAAACCATTTCAATCCTTAAATTTGCGAGCAGCTATAAAAATGCTATTGGCATAGATAATTGTTTCAGCTGTATCATTTAAAATTCTACACTGCCTTTAATGCATATCCCTTTATACGTAAGCCTTAATGCTTCTCTCTCACTTTGTTATGCATAGGATTTCGAGCAGGCATCATCACCATTACCATTATGTTCTGGCAACAGCACAGCAGCAGCAGCAGCCCTATTCCTAAATATTCAAATTGTTCATTTTAACCACATAATTATGCTTATACTCGTATTTAACCCCTTTTAGCTGTAAGTTTGTGTTTTCCTTTCAGTTGCTTTTTCTTCTACTGATTCTCGTGTCGTTGTATGTTGTTATTTTTATTTTCATTTAAATTTTTAGTCGTTTTCTTTTTTGCTTTCCTTTTTTTCTTCGGATTATAGTCGTGTGTGTTTGTCATGTTTGTATACGAATTTGAGAAATCTATTGTATCGCACAGCAAAGGAGGAGGCCATCATTGAAGCAACAGGGGTGGATGGCAGGGCGGTAAATGGTGTTTCCACAGAGATGATAGTCGTATTGTACTAGCTGGCACAGTATCAAGCAAAATCAGTAAAATTTACAAAAAAAAATTAAGTTCATTACCTGGGGCCGTCACTAAAATTAAATAGAAGTAGCAAAATGTTTAGAGTTGATTCAGACTTCCACATTAAAACTTGGGTTTGATGTGTATATCCGAAAACTTTGCATTTTTTTCGTTTTCATAGAGAAAATTTAAAATATATAACAAAATGTGTCAAAGTCTTCAATACCTCACATCATCCTTAAAACATTATTTACACTGTACAACATTTTTCAGCTCATTGATTTGGGACTCAATTCTGCGAAGTGTGCGTGAAAGTAGCTCCAAAAAGAAGAAGTTCTGCATCATTTGTTTTGTCAAGTATAATAATAATTTACTAACGATTTGAAGTTAGTAAGTATCGTATAGGGGAATTTTTGTTTGACAGAACTCGGGAACCACTAGGCCGACTTAGTTGAAACTAATTTAAAAAAATTAAGAGTTATTATTCCTTTAATCTGTTCATATAACGTTAAACAACAGTCTCACTTTTCCAGATTTTGAACTGAGTTTATTTACAATAAAACTGTTGAACTCCGTGGCGTATGTTTTTACGTGGAATATTACTTATGATAATCATACGCTACCATATAACAATATAACAAAAGTGACTAAAACGTGACAAATTCTCCTATACGATACTAGCTAACTTCTAATCGATATTAAATTTATATAGCATGTAACTTGACAAAACGAATGATGTAGAACTTCTTCCTTTTGGGGCTACTTTCACGTGCAATTCTCTGAATTGAGTACCACATCATGTTTTGTACTATGTTATTGAAGGGCTACAGATCAGGTCTGAAAGAACCTTCCCAAAAATAACAACTTTGTTAAAACAAAATACTATAACACATAATAATCTATTGATTTTAATTAATCATAATTATAAAAGTATTTTAAACGTAGTTAAGGTCACTAAACTATGTCCACTTTTACTCTTCACTGTTAGTGTGTGCGTACTACCACCACATTTGTACCCATGTTGTTGCTATTAGTGTATTTCCTTTATGTGTACTCCGAGGTCTGTGAATGTTTTTATTTTCCCTAGTTCTTGTTGCTGTTGTTTTGCTGCTGCTTTTGTTGTTTTGATACATGAAAATTCATTAAACTTGTCTACGCCCGAGGCGCAATTTAACATTTGTTGAATAATAAAGCATCAATTGATTGTGGGAACTTAAAGTGGTTCATTCCTCCTTTAACGAACGCAGCAAAAGCCATGGGCTGGTGCTGGGACATACAACGAAGACTTTGAGGAGGGGAATTCAAAATATAAATGTCGCTTAATTTGGATGATAATTCAAGAATAAAAAAAGAAACAGTAGAGATATGACTGATTATAGGCTAATGTGTTTATGGGATTGTGATATTATGGTATGTGAGGAATCATCACATGTGTAGGAGTGTTTGAGTGGGAAATTTAAAAGTTTTATGGTATTAGAGGATTTAATGAAAATGAAGCTTAAGTTGTAACAATAGGCGGCAGCTATTTCTTGTTGGACATGTGATGGTTTGGTATACGAGTATACGTGCTTTAGACAACATAATATTAATAAACATCTGAATATTTAATACTTTCTATAGTTTATACTTTTAATATTATTAAATTTTTTAAAACTATTTTTTTATATATTTAAAATTTTTAATATTTTTATTATTTTTAATATTTTTAATAATTTTTAATATTTTTAATATTTTTAATATTTTTAATATTTTTAATATTTTTAATATTTTTAATATTTTTAGTATTTTTAATATTTTTTAAATAATTTTTAATATTTTTAATTTTTTTGAATTAAACAATTTGACTGAAATTTAGAATGTATATTTGTTTTATTATGACAATTTTTTTTGTATATATGGACCCGCAGTTGATTTGGCTGGGGTTGAATTATTTCGAAAATTTATATCGATTGTCCGATTTTACTCAAACTTAAAATATATGATTTTTTTGGCATGAGAAAATTTTGATTGTATGTCTGGAACCAGTTGCCGGTGTTAAGCTTTTGATAGACTTAATTTTTGGAATGCCATGTAATGACTTTTTTTTAACATCATAGTTATTCAGAAGTCTAAATACATATATAAAAGAGATGTACATTTTGATGTCACCACTAATTGTGAAAATGGTTGACCCCATTTGTCCCAAAATTTCAGTGAAAGTTGGTGATTGGCTGTAGGTGGTCACCCAGACCGCACTTCCAACAGAATTAGAGAGTTTCACAAAGTGGTTTTTCCCATTTCGAAGTTTTAGGGGACAAACACGAAAATGGGAACAACTGTTGCTCTCACCCAGACCATACGGTTAATAGGGTTGTTGAGCCAAATGAAGGGATTTTTGGAAATTGGTACTCCTTGGAATAAAAAGGGGCAAAGTACTATCATGGCTCAGACTAAACACCTCAGACCAAACATCTAAAGTATCAATCACCCAGTACACCAACGCAGAAAGTTATATGTCAGTCAATCGGCTTAAAAGCGTGGTTTTAGAATATATGCCTATCAATAACGACGACACAGCTGAACCATTTTAGCAATTCTTACAAATATAATCTCTTAGATTTATATGAAGTACAGAATATGTTCGGGAATACCTCGCCCTTTAAATTTAAATATTTCAGAAGCCAAGTAATAAACCAATCGTTATTAGATTTCAACTGCACTCAACATTTGAAGGCAGGACGAAGTCTGCCGGGCCAGCTAGTTTTTAATATTTTTAATATTTTTAATATTTTCAATATTTTCAATATTTTTAATATTTTTAATATTCAAATATTTTTAATATTTGTAATATTTTTAATATTTTCAATATTTTTAATATTTTTAATATTTTTATTATTTTTAATATTTTTAATATTTTTAATATTTTTAATATGAATATGTTTTTCATTGTTCGGTTTGAGATCAGTTTTCTATTATCGCTAATAGAATTTGTTTTACAAGAGTTGTGTGAAATGGATTATGTTGACAGCTGGCAGGGCAGATAGCTATTTCGATGGTTGCCAAACCATCATCATCAGTGCCGTTTGCTGTGCCTTCTCCACTCATTATCACAACCTTAAGTGTTAAAAGCTTCACACAATCAATGTGAAGCTCACACACACCGGTGCGAAAATGAGTGGATAATGAGTGGAGAAGGCACAGCAAACGGCACTGATGATGATGGTTTGGCAACCATCGAAATAGCTATCTGCCCTGCCAGCTGTCAACATAATCCATTTCACACAGCTCTTGTAAAACAAATTCTATTAGCGATAATAGAAAACTGATCTCAAACCGAACAATGAAAAACATATTCATATTTCTAACAGATCAACAATAACAAACAAGAGCATACATACACGGGAGGTACACTGGGTTGGCATTTGATGCCAAAAACAATTCTATGCAATTTTGTCCGATGGACAAAGCATAGACAAGAGCTTGTGTGGATTATGTTGACGTTGTCTTCGTTGATACCATTTTCGCACCGGTGTGTGTGAGCTTCACATTGATTGTGTGAAGCTTTTAACACTTAAGGTTGTGATAATGAGTGGAGAAGGCACAGCAAACGGCACTGATGATGATGGTTTGGCAACCATCGAAATAGCTATCTGCCCTGCCAGCTGTCAACATAATCCATTTCACACAACTCTTGTAAAACAAATTCTATTAGCGATAATAGAAAACTGATCTCAAACCGAACAATGAAAAACATATTCATATTTCTAACAGATCAACAAACAAACAAGAGCATATTTTTAATATTTTTAATATTTTCAATATTTTTAATATTTTTAATATTTCTAATATTTTTAACATATTTAATTTTTTTAATTTTTTTAAAGTTTTTAATTTTTTTAATGTTTTTAATTTTTTTCATATTTCTAATATTTTTAACATTTTTAATATTTCTAATATTTTTAATATTTTTAATTTTTTTAATGTTTTAAATTTTTTTAATATTTTTAATATTTATTAAAATGTTTACTATTTGTGATATTTTTAATGTTTTTAATATTTTTAATCTTTTAATATTTTTAATATTTTTAGTATTTTTAATATTTTTGAAATATTTTCTTTTTTTTAATATTTTTTATACTTTTTAATATTTAAAAATTTTTTATATTTTAATATTTGCAATTTTATATATTTATAACATAAATTATCTGTTATCCTTTAAATAACAAAAATGTTTCCAACTAATTTTTTTATAATTTTTGCAAAGTTTCTAGAAAAAACTTGCAACTCCATGAAAATCCATTAATATGCAACACGGATAATTTACACAAGTTCCTTCTCAAATATCTATCCCCCTCCATATACACCTTCCCCTAAAAGTTAGTCCTTTGCCAAAATTAATGAATTGTTGTATATTTAATTTGTTAACTTTGGTGTAGTTGTTAGTTACCAATGGACTTTGCCAAAACCAACGACGAAAGAGAAACAACACAATAAAAACCCACAAAAAAAACTAAAAGTTTACATTGTCCAAACTGACCACAATATAAATAATAAAATATCTAATCCCAACCAGCCAGAGAGCCAAACTAAACAACACAAAAGATGCACTCGGGCAATAGATAAAGGACCAGCAAAACCTGAAAATTGGAGACAAACCAAATACAAACCTCATTCTGTCCAAACAATGGATGCTGTTGCACAAGATTGAAAAGTCCTCTTCTTTGTAGGTCAATTCTAGTGGCAATGTTCGTTTGTGCGGCTGTGAGCTTGTGTTTTGTCTTCACTCATTTGCAAATGACCCCAAATACGTTAGGAAAGGACCTTTTCCGCCGCACGACCTTCAGCCGATAAAATGACAGGAAACATGGCCCAATAAGTCAGTTCCAAAAAGGAGGGAATTTGGTGATTCGAATTCGGTTTGACTAGAAAGTGATTAATATGAAAAACTGTTGTACACGCTTCTCTCACACACACGCCCCCCATCAGCAACGTTTCGCAATATCTTGTGTCTTGTGTCACAGTGACAACGACAAAGAAACGAAATATGTGATGTTGTTGTCATTGCTAGGACACTTGAAGCGTCAAAATATGGATATGTCTGTACAGATGTGTGTCGTAGAGAGGCATTTATTAAAATTTTGAAGGATTCCAGTTCACATATCTTTTCCCCCGACATATGGTAGAGACGAATGCGAAAATTAAGCATGCAAGAGGTTATGAAATATACCAAACGAATATAAGAACAACGCAAAAGTCATAAGGCACTTGACATTTACTGGTGATGCCCAGCATCATGACCTCCCCTCCCGCACAGCAGCCACAAGCGAAAATCGTGCCCACAAAGAAGGCAAACACAACAAAAACGCCAAAGAAAAAGTGAAACGATATAATTTTTTGCTGATACAAGCAAATAATGCTCAAGATAAACGTCAAATTTAACAACAACAATGACTACAACAACGACATCAACGATGAAAACAAATAATAAAAAAAAGTAAACATCATCAGAGTGAAGGCGAAAGAGAGGTCAAAGTGCCATAAAGATGTGGCATGGTGCTAACACAAAAACACTCTTACAAGAAGCTGAAGGCGAAAATGAAACCGATGAAGCCAACCGCCAGCCGTTCTAGTTCCATAATTTTGGAATCTGTCAAGAAGAAATACGAGACAAAAATGAAACAAAAGCAAAACATGAAGCGAAAAAAAAACAACAAAATTCAAAGTGCTTGCCCACACTCACTTACAAGTAAACATACAAAGAAACACTGACATACAATTCAGACACCTACTCGCAGTTTCACAGCCATAGATACATATAGATGTACGTGTGTATGTACATTTATACTGACATCCAAAGAGTACCACCAAAATTAAGTTTTCTTGGCATGTGCCTCGATAATACAGATTAAATATTCACAAATATACCCGTATATAGGGATCGATGTGTGTGTGTCTGTGTGTGTGTGTGTGTGTGAGAGTTGCTGTGTTTTATTCAACAGCAGTAGCTGGAGCGGTAATAGTGGCTACACCATCAACAAACTAATATCGGCATCAAGCACTCATTCATGGCCGTTGATGGTAATATGCCAGGGGGAAGAAGGACATTATGACCCCAAAAAGCAAAAAATGAGCGAAAATACACGAAAATATCAGAGCAATTCCAAAATCTTTAACATCCAAAATGTCACTGGTATTATAGCGGTGTTTAGTTGGAAACCGTTAAAGCTTAAATAATAACAAGTGTTAGCTTACTCACAGGCCTAATGAAATAGTTATTGTTAAGAGTTTTCTCAAAATATTTTTACAATATCATAAATTGTCATCAAACGTTGGTTGGGACGCTTTCGCAACATATGCCATATATACAAGGTGGGCCAAAAGAAGTCATCCTATTGGAAAATGCTCTTATTTTTTACCGTTCCAGACTTTTTTGTGGGGTTTTTTGAAGTCCCTTGTTTACTCGAACAAACCCGAGACCTTGGAAGCCCTCAGGGACAACATTCGACACGAGTGCGAGAATCTATCGCCCGAAGTGATGAAAAATGCCATAAAACGAGCCCGACGGCGCCCACTTGGCAGACATCATCTTCTCGATTTAACAAATAAAATTCTAAAGATTATCAGAAAAACAGAACCGAAGTTTTTAGAGCCAAAATTATAGATTATAATGGCCCACCTTATAGATTATAAAAATCTTATTACAATGGGTTTAATAATATGACCGACTTTTTAAAAAGGGGTGTGGCACCTCCCATTTCTCAGCGAGATGTAATTCAAATAAAGAGAATCAAATTTTTCCATTTAGAAAAAAAAAATAGAATTAAACAACATCGGATGACTTCTTTTGGCCCACTTTGACAAGACAACTTGGATACCACCTAAACAAAAGACAAGATGCAGACATTTACTTGGATCACCACCTTGCTACACCCAAGGTTCGCACGTGATTAAGTAGTGCTAAAAACACTCGTAACCAAACGCAAAAGAAGCTAGACGTCACAAAGCTGCATACTACCGAGATAGCCTATGCCTTCTCCAACCAAATCTCTCAATTAATTCAAACAAAACCCCCTAGTTCAGATGTTCCCGACGCACAGTGGCAGCATATTGCAAATTATATGATCACATCCAAAACAATCGTACTGGGTTATGAAATGAGACGCCTCTTCAGGCAGAAAAAGGTCTATGGAAGAAAATAGACAGCCAGGATACCGAAAACTACAGGGAAAGAGTTAAAGCCCCATAGTTCTATCAAAAGGTAAAATACAAGGTTTTGGAAAAAGGATCCCCACCTGTAAGGACAGAGACAAAAATCTGGTCACAGACAATTAGAGTGTGCTGCAAATATGGATGGAACATTTTCGTTCTCAAGTGTCAAAGTCACGCCAATCATCGATGACTGAGTAGATTGTCCCCCACCGAGGCTAAATGAGATCAGACAAAATTCTGGTCACAGACAATCAGAATGTGCAGCAAATATGGATGGAACACGTTTGTTCTCTTATCGTTTCCGAAGTCACGCCAATCATCGACTACTGAGTAGATTGTCCACCACCGAGTCAAAACGAGATCAGGACGGCAATTGCCCTGCATACAAATAACAGAGCCGACAATGATTTGCCTCAAGGAATGCAAGCCCGATGGTTGGAATCTAAGTGTCCTATGTCCTGCGCTTGATAAGGGCGATCCAAGTGGATGTACCAACTATCGCGGGATCAGCCTTTTACCTGTGTATTGTCTAGTGTGTTATGTGAAAGACTAAAGCCTGTATCAGCGAACCTGAATGGACATTATGATTGCGGCTTTAGACCTAATAAATCGATGACCGACCAGACAACAACAAAACCTGGCGAAGACCCAAGAAATGCAGATCGACACCTACCATCCGTTTATCGGTTACGAAGCTGCATTCTACAGTCCGATACGGCAGGAACTATTAAATGCTATAAATAAACACCGCTGGATATCATTGGCCGAGGACTGTATGATGTTACTGCGGCCTTTTTAAGCATTGAGAAGAAGTCGGCTGAAGAGAGTCTGTTAGTTATTGTGGACAAAATTAAGTTATTTGTGTCAACGAACAGAGAGTATTCTCGTTTGGAACGCTGTGTGAACATTGATACCTGTATAGAAGCTAGATGATTTTTTTAAATTATCTCCGTCGTAAACAAAAACAATCCAACCGCTGCTACTGTGGGCTAAGCTAGGGATATAATGACGAAGCAGTCTCGGCAAACAAAGATCCAACTCTACCACACACTGATCAATTTCTTATGGAAGTCTTCGAGAAAAAAATACTTCGTAAAATATTTGGACTCACCATCGTCAACCAACGTCATACTGTCACCGAATGAGCTGTATGAGATATATAACGACATTGATGTAGTCAAGCGCGTTGAAATAGACCGAATGCGCTGCCTTGGAGACGAATTGATGAAAATGCTCAAGGTCAAAAAATCTTTGGCAATAAATAGATGCGCGGCGCAGGAGTGGACGACCAAAACATCGTTGGATGGATTAGGTGAAATTGCTGTTATCTAAAATTGGTGTGACCAACTATCAACTACTTATGGATGAAATTCAGTTCTTGCTGCCAAATAGGAGAAGATTTTTTGTTATGAATTTATGTTTGATACTTACTTAATTTCGCTTTACACACCATGAGTAAGGATTGATAGCTTCTCGCTGTTATCTAAAATTGGTGTGACCAACTATCAACTACTTATGGATGAAATTCAGTTCTTGCTGCCAAATAGGAGAACATTTTTGTTCTGAATTTATGTTTCATACTTACTTAATTTCGCTTTACACACCATGAGTAAGGATTGATAGCTTCTCGCGTTGTTGTAAATTAACACTTTTTCAGTTTTAGATTCACAACAAACGCCACCTACTTTTTTATCGACGAATGCAAACGTCACTGTTTGAGAAGCTTTTACTAGACTTGCCGATAGACTCGACACTATACTGCGAAGTTGCTGGCGACAACATCAAGGGGGCCGGATATAAAAGAAAAATGTAGATGACTGGAGCCGGGAATCGAACAACGGATCTCCCGCGTAGTAGGCGCGTGTTCTAACCATGCCACGGCCTGATGTTGCATCGTGTAATTAAATGAGGGGGTACAAGCAAAGTGATGCAAATGGCAAATTGACAAAAATTGAGATAAGTGTGCAATCGTGTTCCTTGACACTATCTCTTTCTACTAGCGTGAGATGAGATAAATTTTTATTATCATTTGCACTATAATTTAAAACTCTGAAGGCGAATATCTCAAATGAAGGTAACACGAAGTTTGTGGCCGAATTTTAATTTCTGATAACTAAATTTTCAATATTTTCACTTGTAATAAATATACGAGTAACCGTGCTTGCATTACGCATTGAAGACAGAAGAGTTGTTAACTAAAACTCCGACTCTCAACAAGTGAAGAAAACACCTGGAGTGCCTATCTGATACTAAAACGATATAGAATATCTGATATCTACATTTTTAACTTGTAAACCCTAACCCGCTGTCATGAGCATTTCCCTAAAAACGTTGAACAGCACCCAACATACTTAAATCTCAATGAGGATGTAAATTTAAATCAGACACATATACCCTCCTACAACACAGTACCGTCGTCGTCGATAAACATAACACCCACATTTGCATCAATAAGTAAGTAAATTGTAACTTTACCAGTGAGAAGATCTACCCCACATG
This sequence comes from Muscina levida, assembly GCA_964034835.1. Taxonomy (NCBI): domain Eukaryota; kingdom Metazoa; phylum Arthropoda; class Insecta; order Diptera; family Muscidae; genus Muscina; species Muscina levida. The sequence continues at coordinate 35,287,370 of OZ035883.1, forward strand.
GCACAAATGCACCAACACCATCACCACTGAACAGTAAATTGTGTATCTGAGTGTGCCAGCATATATATGGACGCGTGTTTGTAAGTGTATTTGCAAATTTAAAAATAAAATATATCTACAGCTGATATTGAAGAAACGTGTTGTATGGTAGCAGCACAACGGCAAATCAAACAATTGCAAACCGAAAAGATATTCCCAAGCACAAAAACAAAAACACACAAGCACACACACACACACTCTGCTATATAGATGATTTTCGGCAGCAGATAAAGGAAAATATCCTCACCATATAAACCAACCGATGAACCAAACAACCAACACTACTAAACCAGCACCCAAACAGTAACTTGAGACGATGAAGGCAACGAAGTATATGCCATGCATTAGTAGGAACTATAACAACAACGTGGCGAACCCAAAACGAAACGAAACATCACATCAAATTGTCGAATGTACTAAATTTTCAATACCCGTTTTGAAGCGTACAACCAAAATACTATACCCGAATGCTAAACACTTTTAAACATGTAAAGTTACGACAGGGTTAATAAAATGTAAAAACGCACTGATGTCATTGAAGTAACTTGTAGATAGGTTATGAAAAAATCGACAGAAGTAGCATAATAAAGTTTGCTTTTCAACATAATCAAATTGCTTTAAACAATTTTACATGTAAGTGCACACAAATACAATTAAAACTTTCCTAATCATATCAGCACTTGTCTTAGTGTTACTTGTCGGACTTAAAGGAAAAAATAAGGTGCACAAAGTGTTGGCTACTACAATTGTTTAAGCGTATTCCTAAGATACTGCCACGTCCTCATAATACCTCCTACTACTCACTTAACTGCATACAATGTACTTCAGATTTTTGGTAGAACCGTACTCGTTGTTTTTCCACTCTGCTTTCTTTGGGGCTAAATTATACAAATAAAGCGCAGAATATAAAGAAGGCGCAAAACAGACTGTTTAAATTTTAAACAAGCTGTGAAACATTCACTGCAGCTTTACTGCCAAAAACAAAGAAAGGAATAATAAAAAGTGTAAAGCAAAGCTAAACACCAAACAACAAAAACAACAACCACAACAGAAAAACACTAAAGACGAGGCAAAGGAAAATGTACATAAAGAACGATAAAGAAACGTCTCGGTAGCAAAATTAAGAAAGTTTCAAACCCACACACACACACACACATACAGATATTTAGTCGAACATTCTCACACCGACGATACCAAACCAACTGACGATTCTAAGAGCGTATGTATGTATGTTCGTCGTACATACGTATGTTTGTGTATGGGTATGAGTGAAAAAAGAGGTCATATTACTGCTTCGAAGTCTTTCTGCCATTGTCGGTTGTTTGTGTTGAAAATCAGCATAACAACAACAACAACAACGACGACAACAACAGCAGCAGCAGCACCAGAAGACGCACGAAGTATGTTGGCATTCCATATTCACGTTTCATCGGATTTTCATTTTTTGGCAACAAAACGCCCCTCATTCATCTCCATTTGCTTGGTTTTTGTTTTTCGGTCCGGGCGGATTCTATTTGTATTTGTAATTTCCATATAAATTCCCTTTATACATATAAAAGTGTGTGTGTGTGTGTTTCGCGTGTATATGTTTTTGTGTATGAATGCTTTATAAGTAATAACATCATTCACACACACGCGTGCATTCTCCCTCTGCCTCTCTTGCATCCTCTCTCTCTTTCTCTCTGTGTATTGTACATCCTGGCACTCGTTCACATTTATACAAATTTTAAAAATTCATTTTTATGGTGATTTGTACTTTGCGATAAGCAGATGAGTATAATATTAATGCTAAGTAATTAGTTTGTCGATTGTAAGTAATGGGAAGACATCCTATACTGATTGGTTTCTTCCCTACTACGAGTTTAGCAGCACTTTTATGAGAATCAATGCCAATATTTCGCGCTTCTTGTTTCGTTCGGCCCTGATGCTGCCACTGCTGCTGCTGGCAATAGAGATTGCGATTCAATGTTGCTGCGTGTGTATGTTCAAACATTGAAGTTCAATATCTTAATCGGTTCATTTGTGATATTGTTAGATTGTATAGGCTAATATGGTACGCATAGAGATGTTCAAATACATAAAGAATAATATGAATTAATTCAGAATTGTTATTATACAAAATGAAGGCAGTAGAAGAGGATATGTAATGATTTGCATTCGATACATGAATCTAATAAAACAATATATGATTTCGTTAGAAATTTTGTTTGGCTTATATGACAACAAGATTAAAAAAGCTTCTAAGCTACGATTTCCTAAATTGCGTTGTCCACATACGACAGATTTTGTAGTCCTTTCATTCTCCACTTCAGATACCGCTATGATGTGAGAATTGAAATAAATGAGTAGTGTGTGTTTGTCGGTATATGCATCTGGTAACGAATTATTACAGACAATGTTGGTAGTGGATGTTCCCACTAACACAATGCATGATAAGAAACGTCCTCTAACGTCTAGCCTACATTGATGAAGCCGGAAAATAACGCAACGAATATACCTTAAAAAAAAAAACTTAATTTCCCTTTGCACCCCATGAATGAGGTATGGGATAGCTTCTCGCGTTGTTGTGAATTAACACGCTTTCTATTTTTAGATTCACAACTAACGGCACCTACTTATTTATCGACGAATGCGAACGTCACTGTTTTGAGAAGCTCTTACTAGACACGACGATTGAATCGACGCTTAATACTGCGAAGTTGCTGTCAAACAACATTCGAGGGGAGCCGACAATGAAAGAAAATTGTATTTATTTTTTTCTTTTAAGATGACTGGAGCCAGGTTTGAACCTGCGATCTCCCGCATGGTAGTCGCGTGTTCTAACCACTATGCCACTGCCGGTCCCACGAATATACCTACATGCCGTTTTAATTTTGGTACGGCTGGGATGTATAAATATCTTATAAATATACAATCCACATATGAAATCACAAAAAATATTAAAGATTTGGTGATTTGGGGTTTGAAATTTTGTAATTTAGAAAAATTGGCTAATTCTTATCTGGGTGTCCAATCATCTTCTTTTTATTTGGTAGTAACAATAAAAACATCCACTAGTTGCGCAAGCAGAGAAGAATTCCAAGCTCTTCGGTCTCTTGCGCTCTATAGATAGCTCTTCACACCAAGTTAATATAACAGCTCTTTTATCTGGGCCATCAAACGAAGTTTTGATTTACCACACAGCGCCGCCCATTGAGTTTACGGTCTAAGACTTTTAGAGCTGGAGCGTTTTCATCCATTCGTATAACTTGTCCCAGCCAGCGCATTTGGTTTACAGCTCATAGTTCATATGACGACGATACCTGTCGTCAACGATGATGGCCGGTCCAAATATTTTGCGAAGTATTTTTCTGTTGCCAGAATGAATGCAAATATATATATTTTCCAAGAAGTTCATAGGTGGAACATATGTGGCCTTGAAAAGGTGTTTGACAACCTGTATTTAGGAAAGCTATAGCAAGATACAGTTACTTTCCTCATACACCCTTCGCTGACTTACCGAAATTAAAAATCTGTCTGCAAATATCTATTCTGCCGATTACTATTTGCATACAAATATTATCTCCAAAAAACAGTTTTCGCACTTCCCCTTTCGCCCACCGAGCGCTATTTGTGTATAGAATTGCTTAAAAATCTGCTCTATCTCTGCTCCTCCCACTATTCGAAATGAAATGTTCGCCTTCATACGAATAAACGTGAATTGTTGTTTCAAATAGGGTTTAAAAAAAAGAGAAAAAAAACATTTTGTCTCCATTTTTGTATCTGTTGTGGTACGTGTTATCTGCATCTTAAATTTTATCGCTCTAACCCTGCAAACTATTTTAAATGGTATCAATGTAAGCCAAGGCCTAAAATGCCCACTCCACCCCCTTATCGAAAAGTTGTAGTTGCTGTACCGAGTAATATACATATATCAAGTTTTGTCTCTCTAGAAATAAAATACAGTTTTGCCACTCCTCCTCCGCCCACTGATTGGAAATACAAATTTCGTCTGCAAATTTCAGCCATCTTTGCCGAGTACTACCTCTGTAACAAATTTTATATCTTAAGGATTAAAAAACAGTTTTGCCACGCCTCCACCGCCCCCTGACCGAAAATAAAAATGTCGTCTGCAAATTTGAACCTGAAATGTCAAGTACTATCTGTGTAACAAATTTTATCACCCTAGCTCAAAAAAATGTTTTGACACGCCCACTCCGCCCATTTAATCAAAAATTTAACAAAAAAATAACCTTTTATATTTTCCATATAGAACATTATAAAGCTAAATCTGTAAAGAGAGTTTTATAGGAATTTTAGATATATTAAAAAAGTGGGCGTTGTCAAATTTTTTTATATAAAAACCATTCTCGGCCTTTTACGAACGTTGTGACAAAAAATTAGTCGAATCGGTCCATGCGTTCTCAAGTGATGGCCTTAGCAACGAAAAACAATTCATTTTTATATATAAGATAACAGAATAAAGTTTTAGAGAACAAACTTAGCCACACCCCTTCTGGTACCTCCCAAACAAATGTACCATTAACCTCACTTTAGAAAGCGAATACGCCCGTACCCATGTTCTGTATTTTGTTAAGCTATAACAGGATTACATTTTGGAGAAAAAATTGGCAGTCGAGCCACACACCTTCTGGTACCTCCCATACAAATGTACCATTCTACCATTCTGGCTTTATTATTTGTGTTTACAGCAGAGCCAAGGTACATAAAATCATCTACCACTTCCAAGTTATAGCTGTCAACTTTCACACAGCGTCTCTCTCTTCACACATGCATCTCACTCTTTGTTCGTTGAAACAAATAACTTGGTTTTGTTCTCATTTATCAATGTATTCGTTTCTACCGATTGCTTCTCAATGCATGAAAAGGCCGCATTAACATCCCGCAGTTCTTGCCCAATCATATCTATATCATCGGCATACGCGAGCAGCATATGACTTTTAATAATGATGCTAGAAGTCGTATTTACTGCAGCCTTCTGCTCCATAATGATATTAAAAAGATCGCATGACAGATACTCGCTTAATAGATAATGGGTCTGCCAGGCTTTTTGCCTTTTTTTTACTGAAGACTCGTGGCATCTGTCGACCAGTGTCATCCCGCAATATCGTATCAGCTTCGCAGAGATACCGAACTCAGCCATATCATCTTATAGTTTCTGTTGTATCGTACTGTCGTATGCAGCATTGTATTCGATATAGATGGTCTGTCTGCCCTGAGACCGACCCTGGCATAATGGTTAGAACACGCGACTACCATGAGGGAGATGCCAGGATTCCTGGCTGAAGTCATCTACGGTCGACAACAACTTCGCAGTATAGTGTCGAGTTTATGTCTAGCAAATAGCTTCTCAAAAAGTGACGTTCGCATTCGTCTGTAAACAAGTAGGTGCCGTTAGTTGTGAATCTAAAAAAATCATGTAAAGGGAAATTAAGTAAGTTTTTAGATGTGGATCTGCATTTCTTGGGTTTACTTCAGGATTTGCCATAGTTTGAATTTCTGGTCAGTCGTGGATTTCGTGGCCTAAAGCCATACGGAAAAGGTCCAATCAGGTGCGATAGGATGGGGTTTAGGCTTTCACATAACAAACTCAAACTCTGTCTTACATGTGGGGATCGCTGTTCCAAAACCTTTGTTATATTGGATTGTCAAAATATCATATCAAGTAAAGTTTTGGATTACACTGTGTAGCAGTATCCAAGTGAAGCCCTAAACATGCAACTATAATCCCCATTACCGTTCAACCAACAAAAAGATTACCCCACTTTTCAATCGAAAACTTGCCTAAACTTAGATGTGTACATTGACGTATCATTTTCATGGGATAGCTGTTATTTTATGCTAATAAAATTCGCTATCATTAAAATCAAAATTGAAATATCTCAATGACATCAAAATCATATGGCCTTAATTATAAATTTACATGGACATCATTATGCCATTTCTACTATACTATTGTAAAGCAGCTGTAAAACAACAAATCCTTATCTATGTTGACACAATATTTCTAGGCACAAGGTAACCCTAGATGCTAGTCGTTTTGTTTACTACAAACAACGATAAATCCGAGCACATTGTCACACATTCCTATACGCGTTCGGTTGAATACACTCGTGCACCACAGCCAAACGCACTCACGCAGAGTTTATGCTATGCTACGCTGCTGTTCGGCTGTGCTCGCAACATAAGTAGAGACATGTGTGCAAATAACCAAGCAAACAAGTAAACAAACAGACGCAAACGTACACAAACGTCACACATACTAGCATACATACATACGAATATATCTGCACAAGTATAATAAACGAGTAACAGACACAAAGGAAACTGCTAAATCTTAGCAATAAAACGTGTCCTGTGAACAACAGTGAGTGATTGTGTCTGTGCATGTTTGCACATACACACGCACACACACAAACATGTGTACACAAAAGAGTGTTCCCTTAATGGGTCTGCACAAAAGAAACCGTAAACTGAACCCACCTCAATTGCAAGAACTTAGCTAAGTTCATAACAAAATCATAAGAGACCACAGAGTGAGAGAAAGAGCCGGAGAGGAGAGAAAACAAATGGAAATACATATGAATGTACAAGCAATGTTTGTACTTAGTCCTTGCACACTTTGTATTCACTTGAAGGCGAAGGATTCGTTGAGAATTTCCAAAAAAAAAATCCTCGGTGAACACACAACTCCAAACAAGTTGACAGAGAGTCAGTGGCTCTCTCTCTCTCTCCATCTCTCTTGCCATACTACGGTTCGTTTGAGCCTTTGCTAAGAAAAAGCTTTTTGCCATTTTCTTTGCGCAGGACATAGTGAATTCACGATGTGTGAATAGCAAAAATTTTTCCTAACTCAAATGAAATTCTGGTCGCACCCTGAAATTCTTCGTGATGTAAGCTCTGTGGCAGTCGGTCTCTGTAAACTCGCTTGTTTTTTACACTTTTATGGATTGTTCTTAACAAACAAATAAAAAGAAACCCAGAATAAAGCAAAATTTTTGAGTGAAAAAACTAGAACAAACAAAAAGAAAACAAAAATTAAGAAAAAATAAATTCAATAGTTTTAAGAAAGAAAAAATTTTGTACAACTGCAACAAAATTCGACAACTCAAATCATGTAGATAATCTCGCGTTCATGAATTTGCAAGCGAATACCAACCAAAAAAAAAGTAATTTTTCCAAAATTTGCATATTTTAAAAGTGAAGTGAAACACACACACACACACAACAAAATCAAGGCGTAGCAAGGATATATGTGCAAAAAAATTATTAAGGATAATAAAGCATTAAGCGACAACACCCTACTACCAACAACAAAAGAGAAATTTCCAAATTAAAGCAAAATCCTTATTAAATTAAAGTGAAATTAACCAGCATTGAATTGTGAAAATCTCCCCAATTGTTTTTAAATATTTTAAATTGTTAAAACAAAACAAAAAAGAAAAGTGCTGTCCAACAGTCATTGGCATTTGAAATTCTTCCATTTTCAAGAACTGTGTTAATTTTCTTGTGTATTTGTCGTTTTTTTTCTCCAAATCTTTTTTTTTTCGTGGTATGCCTAGTTCGTCCTGGCTGGCCTGCCTTGCTTTGCCTGGTGCGTGCGCGTCTGGTTGGCTGTCTAAAACGCCAAAGTCATGCTGTTCCCATCCATGTATGGGTATGCGTGAGTTAGTGTGCCTGTGTCTGTTTGTATGTGTGTATGACAGCAGTGTACAACGAATATGTATGCCTGAATACACATACGTTCGTTTGGGCCCTTTTTCGTTGTTCGCAAAGAAGAATAGCAAAATTACACATTGAAAACAGAAAGAAAACAACGCTAAATGTACGTAAAAAGAAAAACATTGCCTTAAAATCCCAACTTGTGTGTGAACGACGGCTGCCAGACACACACACACACACACAGGGGCACACACACACAACAATGCTCGTCGTCGCAATGCAAAAGCAAAAAAGTGAAATGAAAAGCAAGAAAAACTGGGTCGCAATTTCGGCACCAGGTTAAAGTAATGAAAATCGAGCTGTATGAAACGTCACTTAGAAGATAACAAAAGATAACAAGATTAGATGGCAAAGCAAAGTTAAGTTTGCATGAACAATAAAATGCCTTATAAATTAAGGAGGATAGAAGTGTTTCAACAACGAAAAGTATTTGCATTAATATGTATATTTGTTAAAACATTCATTAAGGTTTTTATATGGAAAATGTCCCTGAACAAATTTGTTAGTTTTTTTAAATATTAATGCTTAATGCATATACTCTTAATTTTTAGCTGAACCCAAAAATTCTAAATGATATTAACTCTAATAAGTAGTTAATTTTAAAACTAATTACACCAACCCATATCCTATTATATCCTTTTGATTTTAATAATAGTTGTTTGTATTATTAATTATTCTATTTTCTCTCTCGCTCCCTAATTTTTAATCCCGCATATGCCAGTGAACTTCATTGAAAAGTTTAGAAAACTCTCTCATCCCTTTTGATGTGTATCACAACGATAATCCAGTAAATCATTACATCACAGCGATTCTAGTATGATCATTAAAATTTAATAAATATCAAATAATTAAATCTTTTGAAAGTCTTCTTTAGCCGCAATCATTATGTTCACTCTCTAAGAATTTTCGAGCTAAGATCATTGTTGTCGTATATGTCTATTATCTTATGAAGCATTTTTGAAGTCACAACTCTTTCCTACTCACTTTGTGTTTGTTTCTCTCAAAACTCCGGAAATAGCCTCACTATTGCATAATCTGTGGTTGATAGGCGATCCGGAGACAATACTGTTTATTACACAGTACAACATTTTTCAGCTCATTGATTTGGTACTCAATTCTGAGAACTGCACATGAAAGTAGCGGCAGAAAAAAGAAGTTCTGCATCGTTCTTTTTGTCAAGTTACATGCCATAATAATTAATATCGACTTGAAGTGAGTAAGTATCGTATAGGGGAATTTGTCACGTTTTAGGCTCTTTTCTTTGACACAACTCAAAAACTACTAGTCTCATGTTACTGAAACAAATTTAAAAAAAAATAAGAATTACAATTTATTTAATCTGTTCATACAACGTTTCCCTACATAAGCAGCAGTTTCACTTTTCCATTCATTAAATGATTTTGAACTTGGTTTATAAAGCTGTTGTACTCCGTGGCGTATGAGTACGTGGAATATTAATTATGTTATTCATACGCCACCATATAGTATTTATGTTATGTCAAACAAAAGAGCCTTAAACGTATCAACTTCCTTACTAACTTCAAATCGATATTAAATTATAATGGCATGTAACTTGACAAAACGCATAGTGCAGAACTTCTTCTTTTTGAGGCTACTTTCACGTACAGTTCTCAAAATTGAGATCCAAAATCATGCGTTTCGTAAGATGAAACTTTCCGTGAACTTTTAATGAAGTTAGTAAGTATCGTATAGGGGAATTTGTCACGTTTTAGGCTCTTTTCTTTGACACAACTCAAAAACTACTACTACTATCATTTTACTAAAACAAATTTAAAAAAATTAAGAATTACAATTTATGTGTATTTTGTGTTTTTGTTAGTCGATCTTACATTACATTATATTAATTTACGTTAAGTGTATCGAAGTGATACAACAAATTCGGCTCAAGATCAGAAAAGTGTTCTATTATTTATTGTTTGATATTTTTGGTCAAATTCAGTGAACTAGGATGACGCGTTTCGAACTCCATGACGAGTTCATCTTCAGACCCCTTTGTGACTAACTGATGCACAATGGTACATCATCAGCTGTATATATATCTACAATTATGCCAAACATATGCATGTGAAGTAGATATCAGCCGAAAATGTCCAGCATAGTTATGAATTTGACCATTCACAATCAAACATGAGAATGGAGGATATTTTATCCCCACGATTCCCTTTTTTACCTCACAAAGCTCAAGCTTTACCATGGTTTTTCACCACAAAACTCAAGCTTTTTTACAAGGTTTGTTGTTAAACTAAGCTTACTATTGTTACTGAGCATATACAGTGTTTGCTCACTACTAACTACTAAGCATATATAGTTTGTTAGGCCGTGCCGTGCCAGTGTATGTGTATTTTGTGTTTTTGTTAGTCGATCTTACATTACATTATATTAATTTACGTTAAGTGTATCGAAGTGATACAACAAATTCGGCTCAAGATCAGAAAAGTGTTCTATTATTTATTGTTTGATATTTTTGGTCAAATTCAGTGTGTCACGCACTAGGATGACGCGTTTCGAACTCCATGACGAGTTCATCTTTGATTGTGAATGGTCAAATTCATAACTATGCTGGACATTTTCGGCTGATATCTACTTCACATGCATATGTTTGGCATAATTGTAGATATATATACAGCTGATGATGTACCATTGTGCATCAGTTAGTCACAAAGGGGTCTGAAGATGAACTCGTCATGGAGTTCGAAACGCGTCATCCTAGTGCGTGACACACTGAATTTGACCAAAAATATCAAACAATAAATAATAGAACACTTTTCTGATCTTGAGCCGAATTTGTTGTATCACTTCGATACACTTAACGTAAATTAATATAATTACAATTTATTTAATCTGTTCATACAACGTTTCCCTACATAAGCAACAGTTTCACTTTTCAATTCATTAAATGATTTTGAACTGGGTTCATAAAGCTGTTGTACTCCCTGGCGTATGATTTACGTGGAATATTAATTGTGTTATTCATACCTTGTAGTATTTATGTTATGTCAAACAAAAGAGCCTAAAACGTAACAAATTGCCCTATACGATACTTATTAACTTCAAATCGATATTCAATTATTATGGCATGTAACTTGACAAAACGAATGATGCAGAACTTCTTGTTTTTGGGGCTGCCTTTACTTGTAGTTCTCAGAATTGAGTTCCAAAATCATGCGGTTCGTAAGATTAAACTTTCCGTGAACTTTCAATGTGAAATCCTGTAAAGGGTGAGCCATGCAAAATTTTTAAATTAATTTCGCTTTCAAAAAATTTTCAAAATAAAGTTATTGTTGATAAGGTAGATCATTGGCATTTGTGAACCAAACACAACATCGTTCAACCAAATCGTACTGTAAAGCAAGTCATGATGGTGTACAGTACCTCATTTGATCTACCAGTAAATTTTTGATTATTTGATTTCCTGTTTTAAGACTTTTAAGGTCTGAGGACTTTTTCCTTATCAATTATCTTCCACGGCGCTCTAGAGATAATGGCAGAAAGGGGTCAAATAGCAGTTGAGTGGCAGCCAATGAACTTCTGAGTTTCGTCAATAGAACACTGTGCGCAAAAGATCATGTGGCATGTAACGCCATGCTATTGAAACCTTTTGTCGTCCATGTTGTATTTGGAAAACAAAAATCGCTGAGCATGGCACGAAATCATTCCCCTTTAACGGTAACGGCGACTCCAAGCTTATTTTTTTAGAAAACTGAGCTTATGATACATTGTGAATGTTTCTCATCTACATGTGGTTTTCCGAGCCTCAAATATAACAATTTAGTCTGGTAACGTAGTCCCCGAGTGGAAAATAAGCTTCAGTGGAAAATATTATTTTTGGGTACACTGCTCATCTTTAGCCAAGTTTGAGATCACTTGGCTAATGAACATTATAAGCCTTCGTACGGAGGTCTTTGTGTAAAATTCTGCACAACAAAGTGCGATAAATGTTAAACTGCAGCGAACGTTGGTGAGTTGATGTTAATGGCTGTTCGAGCACAGCTTCGGCTACAGCGGCAACATTGCTCGGTCAATGATGTCCAAAATGCATTGACGGCACTCTATTACTATCGAATTTATTTCGTAGTTTTCTTATAGAATGTGGGGAAGACTCAGAAATTTGAAAGAATATTTTTTGAGTTTTTCAATTTTCTCTACATGTGAAACGACCAATTTCGCAAATTTCTAACCTACAATAGTGCAACATACAATCTGGGAGTGAGAAATTCCAAGCCAGGGTGAAGGAACCAGTTCACTTAAGTAAAACCCCCAAAAGCTTTAGCTTTCTCATTCTTTTTAAATTTTTTTTTATCTTGATGTTTGTTCGGTTAGTTTTTCAACTATAACACAAGAACCATTGATGATTTCTCATTTCATTCTTCAGCAGAATTGTCGCTAATGCTTAATTAAATAATTGCTATTAATTTATCGAATGAAATTTTCAAAAAAATTTAATTTATAGCCTTTTATCATACATTTTCCTTAATTACCCCAAATTTTTGGCCATATATAGGCCATCTCATCTGTGATAAGTACAAAACTAGTCGTTCCTGATGATATTCAATGACAACTTTGACCCAAGTACTCTACTTTACATATGTAGCGAGTTTGAATATGGCATTCGCTCCATATGAATGTTTGGATGTACAACGTATGAGCAATATTAGTATAATGGGGATTTTATATTAATCATTTTATATTAATAGCATAGTGCAATAGTGGTCGCTATAGTGAGGAGCTCTCATATATATCACTTATGGAATTTTACAAAGCACACTCTTACATATGACATATACCTAATATTAATTTCTAATTGGTATATTTACATCGTAATAAATAATTCCAAAAAAAAAACGTACCTCAAGCCAAAATATTCAATCGAAAATATTTCGATAACAAAGGTTAACATAAAAGAATGGTTAACACCATTGATTCATGGTACAGCCAGAAATATGAAGCCCATTTGTAAAAAAAAAGGATTTCCAAACAGAAACAAGTGTAAATTCATTCATTATGACAATGTTATAGTTGATGTTACGGTAGCGCAGCATCCTTCATAACTATTTGCCACCACGGCTGTCACAGATTTAGATCTTGTATTTTGCTTTAGATGCTAATTTTGCAACTTTCACAAAAATTGTGCAAACTTGAGTCTTCATTACAAAAATCATAAACATATCGCACATGTTCGACAAAAGAGAGACAACTCAAAATTTGAAAAAACTAAGAGCGTAACTATTTAGTTGGGTCTAAAGAGTGTCATAACGGATCTTTTTTTAGGGAAGAGTCTACTAAACAATGCACTATTTTGACTTTGGGTAGAGATGACCACTTTATGTTGTTTTTTTCTATTTTTATTTCATAAAATGAAAATTTAAAATTTTTGAGTTGTCTCCATTTTGTCGAAAAGGTGCGATATATGTAATTAACTTATAAGTTTTCTAACTGTACAATAATATATAAGACTTTTCAAACTCTCCAAATCTAGAATAAAAAATAAACAAAACTTTTGAAACTTTTCGTGAATTATATTTAGCAGTCTCAAATCCCGTGAAGGCCTTGGGCTGAGGCAACAAATATCCCGTAACACTACATGTATATAATGTTTTTGTCGAATACAAAACGTTGCCTGAATTCTTACCTACTATTTCCACTGAGTTCTTAGAATTAGCCAGTGTTGAAGTACGAATATATGTCAGCTTGGCAGATTAAGCATGCTAAGATAAACCATTCAACAGTTACTATCGATTCAAGCTCTGTACTATGAAGAGCTTCTTTTTAGCTCACAGATAATACTCGTAGTAAACAGAGGTACGTATTACACAGTGCAACACACTTTTTCGGGGGTGAACCAAACCAATATTAAACGATAGCATTTGACCTCAGTAACAAAACCCTAAACTCCATTTTGCTCCACTACGTCACAAATTTTTTTTACAGTGGTTTAAAGTTTGATTTTTTTGGTTTTTCGGAACATTTTAACCCTCTAGCTCCCACCCGTATGGGACATTTTTGGCCCAATTTTAAAAAACTTTTTAAAAGTCAACTTTGGACGGTGGTCAAGGATTAGAATCTTCGATAGAAATATTCCCCGGAAAATTTCACTAAGAGTCACCGAAGACAAATAACCTCTACGAGTCAAAGGTTTCAAAATAAAATCAAAATGAAATGTTAATGAAATGTTAAAAAGTCTATTTTTGAGCAAACAGTGCGACGCACTTTTTCGGGAGTGAACCAAACCAATATCAAACGATAGCATTTGACCTCAGTAACAAAACCCTAAACTCCATTTTTCTCCACTACGTCACAATTTTTGTAAACAGTGGGTTAAAGTTGGATTTTTTAAATCAAAAAATAAAAGAAAATGAAAAATCATGTGTAAAAATATGTTTGGTATAGTTCATGTCTGCGGAGACATACATTAAAATTTTTAGAGGAACATTTCATCAGAACATTTGAACCCTCCAGCTTCTACCCTTAGGATAAATTTAAAAAAAACAGCTTAAAAGTCAAAAAATAGAGGGTTAAAATGTTAAGCGGAAATATTCCCCGGAAAATTTTACTGTAGGTCTCCGAAGACATGAACTACCCCAAATCTATTTTTACACATGATTTTTCATTTTCTTTTATTTTACATTTGACCAAAAAAATCTAACTTTAAACCACTGTAAACAAAAATTTTAACGTAGTGGATCAAATTGTAGTTTAGGGTTTTGTTACTGAGGTCAAATGCTGTCGTTTGATATTTTTGGCTCAAAATTAGACTTTTTAACATTTCATTTTGATTTTATTTTGGAACCTTTGACTCGTAGAGGTTATATGTCTTCGGTGACTTTTAGTGAAATTTTCCGGAGAATATTTCTATCGAAGATTCTAATCCTTGACCTCCGTCCAAAGTTGACTTTTAAACAGTTTTTTAAAATTTGACCAAAAATGTCCCATACTGGTGGGAGCTAGAGGATTAAAATGTTTCGAGAAAATATTCCCCTGATTGTTTTAATATAGGTCTACGAAGACATGAAATACCCCAAATGTATTTTTACAGATGATTTTTCATATTCTTTGATTCGACTTTTGACCAAAAAAATCAAACTTTCAACCACTGTTAAAAAAATTTGTGACGTAGTGGAGCAAAATGGAGTTTAGGGGTTTGTTACTGAGGTCAAGTGCTATCGTTTGAAATTGGCTTGGTTCACCCCCGAGACAATGACCATCAAATTGTGTCATAGTGTTATCAGACAGGAAGAAAATGCGTTATCATATAGGTATTAATCAAACAATTTTAACTGTTGTACTAGAACTTAATCGGCTAGTGCAACTTTGTAAATGCAGCGTCACAACGTCACATTTGTTTGGTTTGTTCCTCTCTTTTTCATGTGCACTTATCCTTTAGCCAAGCTGTGTTTCAAGCTAGTGTTAGTGCCTACATTTGCCTTCTTCATTTGCTAGTCTGATTGGAAGGGCTCTGATTTAGAGGTAAAACTTTTTACTTTGTAAATATCTCAAAATCTTAAATGAGTGGCAGTGAAGACTGTATTTTTTGAACTTTTGGTCCAAGGACATGTTACCTTAATCATTATATACATGAGGACACTTTTTTTTGGCAGAGATTAGTGAAAAATATTAATAAGTATAATTTGTTTCATTGTAAATAATGGAATTATACTAAATACATTTACAACATCTGTTGTGCATTATGCATTGTTGTTCCAAAAAAAAAAACAGAAAAGGACCTTAAACAAGACCAACAAGATCAAAAATTAATATCTCTATCCTTTACTAATCATTTTGTTTCTTTCAAAGCAATGTTTGAATAGTGACCTTATATAGTTTTAGGTTAAACTGAAACTTCACTAGGGTGGATCTGTCTGCCGGAATTTACTCATCTAAGACTTTAATTCCGTAAAGGAATTAAGACAATACCCTCCATTGTGTGTCACAATGTAATGTATTGAGTTTTTCTATAAAATGCAATGTTTACATACAATGATTTTCATAAAAATAGGAAACTTGCATCATGTTACTCGGCTTTTCATTATTCCAATGTTTTTCTTTCTAAATTTAAAGTTTAGTTGTGTAAATAAAGTAAAAAATTAAATTGAAATTATTTGCGTAACTAATCACAATTCCACTGATCAAATCAGTATAGTTGATTTACCTATGTGGTATATATACAATATGTAACGTATACGCTGTGCAGCACTTCGCTATTACAAAAGTCCAACGCAATTTCAGAAACTCTTAGTAATTCAGATTATACTATGCAACAAATGAAGATTTTTTGTAAAATACAAGAACTTGACAGTATAGGTTAAATTCTACTATCGAAGGGTAATAAGACCCTATACATACTCAGTTTGGCGAGATTGGTGACCATTTTTTTTTTAATGGACCTCATAAGATTCTCAAAATCAGTGAGCTCATCGGAAAAGGTGTCATTAGTTGTTGTCAAACAGCTAACTAACACTTCGTGATAGTGCTAAACTATATTCGGCAATAATGTAGCTGGGAGCTTTGTGCACAAACTTTATTAACAATTTATGACAAAAATTTTTATTATTCCTGCCCACTGCAAAAAAAACTGAAGAACAAAATATATATACATATCAATACAATCTGAACGTGTCTAGGCACCCTAAATATATCATACAGACCACTATGAGACCGGTTTTTCGTACCTTTACGCGCTTATAAACCAGTAACGTGGTTGAATATCAACCGATTTTAAGTTCGCCAGCGGATTTGCAAAGAAGACACTGCGGCCTTTCCAACGATATATATACTTATATTGATTACTTGTCATATCTATCTGTAATTGTTTTTGATTTGTTCACTATATTTAAGGTTTAAAGAAGTTTGTAGCCACTACTATATAATGCCACCCTAATGTTTACTATTTTATTTAGAAAGTGCACACTTTTATGAGTAAAACGCATACTTGTTTATAAAAATAGGTTTAAAAATGGTAAAGTTATTCATGTTTTCCGAAGGATGCAATTTTCATATCCTATACTTAAATCAAACGGAGAAAATGTATTTTTGGTATTGTTGGTAATTACTTCAACTATTTGATTACACAGTGCAACACATAAATTGGTGCCGCCTTCGTACCCAGCTATTTTTGAAGTATATACCGAGACTAAAAAAATCCCCAAAGGATTTGGCCCCATTACATCGAAACATTTTTTTATGGATACTCCAATATTTTCACCCCAATACGATTTTTTGACCATTTTTAGGGAGTCCATATTTCATAAACCAGAGCAAAAAAAGTCTCAAATAGACCGACCCAAAAAAATTGCATCTAGTGCATGAAAATTGTAAAAATATGGGAAAAAAGGCTATTTTTTCATGATATTTTCACCATAAAATTATGATTATAATAAGTAAGATTCCACATAAAACATACGCCACGGAGTACAACGAAATAAATTTTGTTTGGAAAACATCATGAAAAAATATTCCTTTTTCCCATATTTTTGCAATTTTCATGCACTGGAGCAATTTTTTTGGGTCGGTCTATTTGACACTTTTTATGCTCTGGTTTAGATCTACAACTTTGCCGAAGACAAAAAGAAAAATTTTCGAACGGGTAATGAAATATGGACTCCGTAAAAATGATAAAAAAAATCGTGTTGGGGTAAAAATATTGGAGTATCCATAAAAAAATGTTTCGATGTAATGGGGCCAAATCCTTTGGGGATTTTTTTAGTCTCGGTATATACTTCAAGAATATCTGGGTACGAAGGCGGCACCAGACGATGACCTTAGAAATGTTGCACTGTGTTATACTACGGTATATGAAAATCGCGTCCCTTGGAAAAGATGAATAACTTAACCATTTGTTAACCGATTTTTACAAGTAAGTAAAAATATAGGGAAAAAATAAAAAAAATTTGCGATTTTGAGGCAATTATAGATAGATATGATAAGTATCAATATAAGTATATATATCGTTGGCAAGGCCGCAGTGTCATCATCACATTCATCGTAGAACATGACTTCCGCTTATAGGATAGCAGCTTGGGTACAAAATTCCAGCTCGATAGATCTTAAACTATTATTGAAATTGCAGGGACAGACAATTTGTATGGGAGGTTTTTTGTCCGAACATGCTCATCTTAGAGGATAGAAGTTTGCATACCAAATGTTTGCTCGATATTAAATTACGGCAGTAATCGCGAGCACAGACAGACGGACACCCCCAAACAGTTGGAGTTGGTATGAGTGATGGAATGAAGTAGTTTTTGTCTGATCTTGCTCATCTTGGAACTAAATATACGCTTAGAGTAATTCCTAGGGAGTCGTGGATACTTTTTTATTTTTGTTCTTTTTTGGCGACACTTGTATTTTATGTACTGTTTACCCTTTCGTTGCTAGAACATTACCAGATAACATCAAGGAAGTTTTGAAAAGTGACATAAAAGTCGTTAACATCAACCTAAGCAGTGCCTTGTGAACCCATGTTTTTGAAACTCTGTGTATGGATCTTTTGATTTTATTAGGCAAAATTAAAATTGTTATCCTCGAAAAATAACAGGCACAAAAATTTCTGTATGCCTTTGGGGAGCAGTGGCGACGAAGCGGTTGGGAAGCCCTGGCTTAGAAGATAGAAACTTGATAGGTCTTAAACTACGACTGTAGTCAGGATGACCGACAGACGGACACCCCTGAAAAGGGGAGTTTGAGTGGCTGAATTTGATAACATCAAAATTTTTTTCATAATTTTAAATAATAATTAATTTATAATGACTCACTGATGAAGGACTATTCCTTATAGTAATTGCACTAAAATATATGAAACCATCTCACTGTGTTCCATGCGACATCATAACTAAGGGCATCTGTCTGTTTTGCATCAAAATCGCAAATATTTTAGGTTTTTAGGTGTTATGTTTAAAGAAATTTTAAGCCACTATTTTATTAATATGCCCTAAATTTTTTATTTTACTCAGAAAATGACAGCATGGACGTGTATAAAACGCAAACTTCTTTGTAAATATCAGTGATCAAGTGGTCAAGTTTTTCAGATGTAACAAGTTATTTCTTTTCCAAACTGTTAATACAGTGAAACTTGGATATAATGAATCCTAAAGGGATCAAAAAATACTTCATTCTAGCCATTGATTGGTTATTTGTATTTATCAATGAAGGGATCGGCCGTGGCATAGTGGTTAGAAAACGCGACTACCATGCGGGAGATTCCAGGTTCGACTCCTGGCTTCAGTCATTTACATATTTTCTTTCATTGCTGGTCCCCTCCATGTTGTCGACAGCATCTTTGCAGTATAAGTGTCGAGTCAATCGGAAAGTCTAGTAAAAGCTTCTCAAACAGTGACGTTCGCATTCGTCGATAAACAAGTAGGTACCGTTTTTTGTGAATCTAAAATAGAAAGCGTGTTAATTTACAATAACGCGAGAATTATAAACACTCCCAATATATATTTATAACCATTACATTTGTCAGGTTTTGTCAACACCAAAACATAAAATTTTCTTAAAAAGTTTGATTTTAGTATAGGAAATGAAAATTGCGTACCTCGAAAAAAATTAATAACTGAACAACTTGATCTAAGATTTTTACAATCAAATATGCGTATTACGCACGACATCATGCACTTTCTAAACAATATAAAACAATAAGGGTTTCTTAATAAAATAGTGGCTAAAATGTTCTTTAAACTTAAACAAACTTACAAAATAGTGAAAGAACATAAAATGTTTGCGATTTCGAGGCAAAAATAAAAAGATGTGAAAAGTTATTTACAGAACTTTATATACTGTTGAAAAAATCCGAGATTCTTCTTTCCAATACTGTTGTTTAGAACTGACTGAGTTATCAGCTCATAAGTAAGGCAAGACACGGAAACTCGGTTTTTAAACCGTAACACAAGATTTTAAGGTTGTTAGGATTCATGTTGCACTCGCCCAGACCTACGCCCAAACAATAGGTCACTTCCCAAGTTCCTTCAATTTTGTTAGTTCTGCAGCAGTGTGTATTTAAAATCTTATTACTAACGAAACCCAACATTATATTACAAATGATATATTAACTACAAAAAAGTCCAATAGCTGACATTAATGCAGCTCCTTGGATTTGTGTGATGTCTAGCATTAAGAACATGCTGAATAATAGAGCAGCTGACACAGATCACAGAATTCTCAATTGCTGCGATTCACTACACAGATATCTTAATGCAATTTGTGATGTTCATTACAAAGATGTCTTTATGCAATAAGATTGCTTATATGGAATAATTCATTATTTTGAAAAATTGTGCTGACAAGTGACTTTATGCCGTAGCTAAAATCATTACAAAATGTCACAGAAGCTAAAGCTTAAGCCTACCAACAAAGAATCGAGTGGCATAATTGTTTCTTTGCCAAAAGGCTTTTTCTAAATTTAAAACAATTTAGGTTAGCCTCCACGTATTATATAACTACTATGATATGCACATATGTATTCGCATGTTGGTGCATAGGTACGTGTATAAAACAAATTGTGTCCCTGATGTTCCAGTGTTGTGCTCTTCGCTTCTTCGTTTTGCTAAAATTTTAAAACATCCCAAACAAATAAAATATAACATAACACACAATAGCACAAACATATGTAGAGGTGTGTGTGTGTATGTATGTGTCTATAACACAGATACACAAACAGGACACTGGCTCATACCAACACAGTTCAAGTTAAATAAGTCTTTGTCACTTTGATTTAAGCAATACACACGAAAAGGCATACAAACATTCAAGCAAACGCATACAATCTCAATCGCCTTCGCACACACACAAACACGACAGACCCTCTCGCACACGAAAAACACTTGAACCTCGTCTGTAGCAGCAGCAGCACCAGCACCACACTCAAACACACAGTGGTAGAGTGAAAGCAAAAAGGCTAAACGCAATAATAAATGTCAAAAGGAAGAAGCAAAAAAATTTACAATGCAACCAATTAACAGCATATACCTATTGGCCAACATAATAAAAGTTGGTCAGACCAAAAAGAAAAAAAACACACAAACACACACAGCTAGAAAAGAAAAGCAGAACAGAAAACAGAATGAATAGAGATTTAAACACACTCGCCCATACAAACATTCAACTGCGGGCCAAAACTGAAAGAGAGTAAAAGAGCAAATAAGTGAACAAAAACATATGATACGAGGCAATTGTACACTTGACAAAAGTCCTTCTGCCACCTCGAGAGAGCGGAAACAGGGGGTGAAAGGTGATGACGGGAGCATATATGAAGAAGAGAGTTAAGTTTGATTTACTCTTTTTTTCTGTGTTTTTTGTTTTTGCCCAGACAACAACTATAGGCTCAGGCAAAGACAAGGAAGAAAAACAACAACAACAATATATGCATAATTTAATCGCATTGTTTAGAAAACAAGCAAACGCTCATACTCGTGCAGAAACAAATACAAAGAAATCTCTGTTCAAATAGGCAGCCCAAAAGGTAGTGTTGCCAGAGGCTAGCAGGAAAAAGTGTGAAATGAACAAAAGATTGTAAAACTAGTTGTGCAAGAACTAAGCTAATTTAACGCTATTCAAGTCAAAATGTGCACGAAAGGGCTATATTCTATAGGAAAACTATAGCCATATAATAAATTAACTGGTTACAAAAAAAATAAGCTAAGGACATTAGGGACCGGCCATGGCATAGTGTTTAGAACATTCGACTACCATGCGGGAGATCCCATGTTCGTCTCCTGGCTCCAGTAATCTACTTTTTTTTCATCACAAATTTATAGAAACTCTTATGATTATACTTCAAATTATCTCCAGCCCTATTCAAATAAGTTAAAGGGTCCTTGAAATGTAAAAACAACTGCATTATCTGACTGATTCATCGATTCGCACTCTATATAGTTGACATGTCAGATTTCGTCATCCCTCCACAGCAATTCATTATAAGTTTCGTACTGAAACAATGTAATAACGATTTGTCCATTAATTCATATAATGCCACGTCCACTTTTCCTAACATACGAACTCATACAAAGTTGAGTCTTTGAACCGAACACTGTTATAATTCTTCTGATATCTGATATCACAAATTCATTGCCAAGCCTACCAGTCCGATTTCGCTAATTTTCTGGCCAATTACAGACATTAGCCAAATATGTACTCACACAATGTTTTAAAGCTTTCACTTTTTTATTAAGCCAGATATTGAATTTTCATTAATAGTGTCGTATGAGCAGCATATTTGTTAATGGCGTCATATGGATTTCGTCCTCCCTCCACAGCAATTTAAAATAAGTTTCGTACTGTAACAATTTAATAACGATTTGTCCATTAATTCATATAACTCATACAAAGTTGAGTCTTTGAACCGAACACTGTTATAATTCTTCTGAAATCTGATATCACAAATTCATTACCAAGCCTACCTGTCCGATTTCGCTAATTTTCCGGCCAATTACAGACATTAGCCAAATATGTACTCACACAAACTTTTAAAGCTTTCACTTTTTTTTTAAGCCAGATATTGAATTTTCATTAATAGTGTCATATGAGCAGCATATTTGTTAATGGCGTCATATGGATTTCGTCCTCCCTCCACAGCAATTCAAAATAAGTTTCGTACTGTAACAATTTAATAACGATTTGTCCATTAATTCATATAACTCATACAAAGTTGAGTCTTTGAACCGAACACTGTTATAATTCTTCTGATATCTGATATCACACATTCATTGCCAAGCCTACCTGTCCGATTTCATTAATTTCCCGCTAATTACAAACATTAGCCAAATATGTACTAAATGTTTTAAAGCTTTCGTTTTTTTATAAAGCCAGATATTGAATTTTCATTAATAGTGTCGCATGAGCATCATTATTGTTAATGGCATCATATGGGCGAGGCCACACCTTGATCCGATCCTGCCCATTTTTATACCCTCACCCTTAGGGATAGGGATATATATCATTTGATAAGAAATAAAAGTTTAACGCATTAAAGGAGACGAATTGAGTCCTTAGTTTCTTACGACAAAATTAGTTTTAATATTTTGAACGACGATTTAACCATGTTCGTCTGTCTGTCCGTCTGAAGTTGAAATAAACTTCCCAATATGGAAATAATACTAAATACAACAAGAAAATTTCTTATAATTACAGTACAGGAATTATACTTACTTACCCAGCAAAATATTTTGTTGCAAAGAAACAATTACAGAATAGCTTTTACTGATAAGTAACAAGTTACACCTTCGGTTGCACAATATATCGCTCGTTTTCTGCAAGACCGTCATAACTCAAAAAACGTGATTTTTGAGCTAATGATGTAGAATTGTTCATTACATCATACTCCATGTTGTGTAAAAAATTCATGTTAATATCTTTTATACACTCCGCATGGGAGCTATTTGAATTCCTCTATTTCGTACAAGTTGGGTGTAAATTAAAAACTTTAAACGCGTTTATCTCGGAATCGATTTTTTTGAGATATGACGGTCTTGCAGAAAACGTGCGATATTATTTTTGATTTTATCTTATTATCAATAATTCAAGCTCGAGGTCAGGGTTATGTAAATTAATTTTATTCAATATTTCGACTCTCTTTGAGAGTCATCTTCAGGAATTCTGTAAATTTAACAATAAAAACATATAAACATCATACAGATAAACAGTACATAAGCACAATACAAATTCACTTACAAAATGTTTATGAACAAAACAAACAATGAGTACTAGTTACTTGACTTTCGTCGTCGTCATCTCTTCTAATACTAACTTATCCTAATCTTTATTTTGTTTTGTATTTTCCTATCAGATGTCTATAGCTGACGGCGGCCTGTTCGACGTCGCCTTTGTAGTTCATGCATGTTGTTGTTGTAGTCTTGAGAATGTGGAGCATTTCCAAAGTCAGTCTCTTACTGTAGTTGCTCTCACTTTGTAACACTGCCACTCTCTCAAGATCTGGGTAATGCATTTCATTGGCACAGTGGGTGGATAGTGCAGTTTTTTGTGTGACATTATTTGACCGTAATTTAATGTCAGATTTATGGCCAGCTATACGTGTTTTTAATTTGTTCTTGGTTGTTCCGATGTAAACCATATCACATTTTACACTTCCATTACCATTGCACTTGATTTCATATATTACGTTGGACTTTTCGTAGCATTTTGTCTTCGGTTTCAGTTTTGTAAATATATTTTGCAATGTGTTATTGGGTTTTGGAGCTATTTTATAGTTCATTCGGTCTATGCATCCAGATTTCTCAAATCTTTCAGATAAATTGGGCACGTATATGACCGATTTGAACTGTGAGGGTGGTTGTGGTGAATTATTTCGTATGTCCATTGCGTTGCCGATAAGTTTGTTAATTGTTCGTGCAGGGAAGCTGTTTTGGCGTAATATGTGTCTGATTTTCCTTATGTTTGCTTCATGAAATACAGTGTCGCTTATTGTTAGTACTCTCTTTATAAAATTTTTAGCCGTATTAAATATCATTCTCTTCGGGTGATCCGAGTAGAAATTTATCAGCCTGCCAGACGCTGTTGGTTTCTGGTACCAGTCTACCATTATCTTGTCTTCGGATCTGATCAGTATGGTATCCAAGTATGTCAGTCTCTTATCTTGTTCTTGTTCGATCGTTAATTTGATATTTGGACTAAAACTATTGAAAATCGTCAGGATGTTATTTATTTTATTTATACACTAGAGAAAAAAACGAAAAAGGAGATTAAGACGAGACATTTAAGTAAATTTGCTGTGTTACAAGAACAACAAACCAAAGACCTTGGTTTGAAATATAATGAAAATTGGTTCGTAAATAAGACACGAACAGACATACCAGAGGACATAAGATGGTTACTTTCACATGGAAAGAAGTTTGCACTACCACAAACAAAAGAGAAATTTCCATTGCTGAAATATATTGCAGATGGAGAGGAGTGCATTAAAACATTAGGAGACCGAGACGAACAGGAGATCGCAAGAAACAAACTTACATCAATTTTAGAGAGCTACATAAACAAACGACAATTAAACACTAGAGAAAGACACATATTGAAGACAGTAGAACGAAAGCGAAAGTTTTTGAAAATCAACAAAAACATATTTATTTTAGAAGCCGATAAAGGAAATACGACGGTGGCAATGGAAAAATCAGAATATGAAGAGAGATTAGGGAGATTAGTTAACGATATAATGACGTACAGAAAGCTGAATAAAGATCCCACAAGTGGACTTCAAAAGAGAAATAATGAATTAGTGAATGAACTTTTCAAAAACCAAATAATTGACGAAAGGACTAAGAGAAAAATGAAAACTGAAACAGCAGTTTCCCCAAAAATATACGGACTCCCAAAAATACACAAGGATGGTTACCCACTAAGACCAATATGCTCGTCAATCAACTCACCATCTGCAGAATTGTGTAAATTCATAACGAACATTCTGTCGAAAATTACTACAGATTCGAAATACAATATTAAAAACTCGCTGGAATTTAAGGAAAAAATTGCCAATACTGTGATAGAGGACGACGAATCAATGATCTCGCTTGACGTAGTTTCACTATTTCCTAGTGTTCCCGTGGATCTGGCGTTGGAAATAATTGAAAGAAAATGGACGAAAATAGAAAACTTTACAAAAATGACCAAAAACATGTTCATGAAAGTATTAAAATTTTGCATCCAAGACAATCGGTACTTCCAATATAAAGAGAGCTTCTACCCACAAAAACGGGGGTTGCCGATGGGCTCACCAGCGTCACCGATAGTAGCCGATATTGTAATGGAAGAACTATTGGAAACATGCATGAATAACTGTGATACTAGACCTAAGACCTTGACAAAGTATGTAGACGACCTTTTTGGGATAGTTAAAACTGGTGCAATAAATAACATCCTGACGATTTTCAATAGTTTTACTCCAAATATCAAATTTACGATCGAACAAGAACAAGATAAGAGACTGCCATACTTGGATACCATACTGATCAGATCCGAAGACAAGATAATGGTAGACTGGTACCAGAAACCAACAGCGTCTGGCAGGCTGATAAATTTCTACTCGGATCACCCGAAGAGAATGATATTTAATACGGCTAAAAATTTTATAAAGAGAGTACTAACAATAAGCGACACTGTATTTCATGAAGCAAACATAAGGAAAATCAGACACATATTACGCCAAAACAGCTTCCCTGCACGAACAATTAACAAACTTATCGGCAACGCAATGGACATACGAAATAATTCACCACAACCACCCTCACAGTTCAAATCGGTCATATACGTGCCCAATTTATCTGAAAGATTTGAGAAATCTGGATGCATAGACCGAATGAACTATAAAATAGCTCCAAAACCCAATAACACATTGCAAAATATATTTACAAAACTGAAACCGAAGACAAAATGCTACGAAAAGTCCAACGTAATATATGAAATCAAGTGCAATGGTAATGGAAGTGTAAAATGTGATATGGTTTACATCGGAACAACCAAGAACAAATTAAAAACACGTATAGCTGGCCATAAATCTGAGTTCGGATCTTGCAGCCATGAGAGACAGTCGTTCTTCTCATACCAATTACGATTTTGTGATTTCTGTGAAGGTTCTAGCTATTCTATTTTTTCCAAAACTTGATCATTATTACAACAAGTGGACAGTGTTTAAAAATTGTAAAAAAAATAAAAAAAAAGGCCAATTAATTGGTTGAAAAATGTATGAGCTAAATGCTCAAAACTCTAATTCATCAGAGATTAAAAACACTACTCGTGATAATGACAGAAAACGCAAAAATACCACAATGACTGAAAACACACAAAACAAATATGCAAAGAGTAATTATTATGCTCTGCTCGACATAGATGAAGAATTCGAATGCGATGAATCATTGCTTTCTCAATTCTCCCATCATGTGCAAGTGCGCTCAAAAACAGATAAGAAAACAAGTGAGGCTACGTCTGTGCCAAGCAGTACAGTACGCATAGAGCAAAAACCATCAACAAGCACAAACAGCAATTCTCTTTATACAGAAAATAGTCAAAGCAATATACACAATAATCAAAACAAACGTGAAAAAATACCACCAATAAACGTCTATAATGTGAACCCAAACGAATTGATCTCATTTGTCAAAAATGCCCTAAAAATCGATAATTTCAAAATTAAAGACTTGAGTTATAAATCCAAAAAAATTACTTTGTATTTAAATACATTGTCTAACTATGTTCGCGTAAAAACTCATCTTCAAAAAACGAATACTAACTTTTATACCTTCACGCCAAAATGTCTCAAAAACAAGACAATTATATTAAAAGGCATAAGCTCCGACACAAATGTTGATATAATACTAAAGGAACTGCGCAAACATGAAAGCGACGATTTAAAGTTTGTTAAAGTCAGTCAATTTTATACCAACAAATCAAAGAAGGAGGGATACAATCTTTCTTCGTTTATTGTTCAATTAACGCCTGATAGCGACACTCGCCACCTAAAATCCATTACGGGCATTCTCCACCGTTGTATACATTGGGAAGCTCTTCGTAAACCCGAAATTCAGCAATGCAGAAAATGTCAGGGATTTTTTCACAGCGCTTCCAACTGCTACCGACAACCCAGATGTGTTAAGTGCAACCAATCACATGAAATGGGAAAATGTTCCATTGTCAACGTTGGCACAGATGAACTATATTGCGTTTTATGCGAAAAATTTGGCCATCCAGCTTCTTACAGAGGCTGCGAAAAATACAAAGAGCTGCAGAACAAAGTCAGGCAGAGAAGAACACTCCTCAAGCAAAACTCACGCGTAAACCCTAGCAACGTCAACCCAAATATAAGTTATGCCAACACTCTTAAATCGAATGTAAATGTTGGAAATGATAGCAACATACACCTACTAAATCCCCTGTTCTCTGAACTAAAAAACACATTAGTTAATTTATCAAATCAAATAATTAATCTAGAAAAACAACTTCAAATGCAATCTGCAAGAATAGATACACTTTTTTCTGTTATTGATGTGTAATTTAAACTCCAACTTACAAGATATAATTCCCAAAATATTGAATATTATTCATATAAATGTAAATTCATTAATACAATTAAATAGACGTTACGAACTAACCCATTTTCTAAACTCTAAAAACCCCGATATTGTTCTTATAAATGAAACAAAATTAAACTGTAAACACAAATTATTTTTTGAGAAATACCATATATTGAGGAAGGATAGAAGGAATGCGAAGTGTGGAGGTGGAACTGCCATTTTAGTAAAAAAAGGAATTAAATATGAAATTATTAATAATAGTAT
>OZ035883.1:35315618-35413010 GCA_964034835.1 Muscina levida
GTCGATCTTATTGTATTATATATAGTATATCCAGTTACGTTAGTGTATCCAATGATACATCAAATTCGGCTAAAGATCAGAATTAGATTCACTAAAGTAAATTGATAAATATTAAAAATATTAAAAATATTAAAAATTTTATTATATTTCTATAGTTCGGTTTGAGATCTATACTATTGGTAATTGGTGATTATTACCAATAGGTTTTTGTTCAAGAGTTGTGAAATGTATTATGAGACAGCGGGTAAGGCGTATAACGTTATTTCGGCATTCACCACAATGCCTCGTCAGCGCCCTTTGCTGCGACTTCTCCACTATCATCACAAACCTTAAGGGAAGAAAGTTACTCAATTTAAATGAGAAACTCTGCCCACCGGTGCGAAGATAGTATCCTCAAAGCACACAACAAGTCAACATAAAACATTCACACAAGCTCTTGTCTATGCATGTGGCCATCGGACACAATTACATAGAAGTTTTTGTTGTTGGAACAATTGCCAACCACGTACTGTGTACCTTCAGTGTTTTGTTGCTCTTGATTTTGTTATTAGTCGATCTGTGAGAATTATATTATATTTCTATATTAAAAAAATATTAAAAATACTAAAAATATTAAAAATATTAAAAATACTAAAAATATTAAAAATATTAAAAATATTAAAAATTATTAAAAATACTAAAAATAATAAAAATATTAAAAATTTTAATATATTAACAAATATGTTTAAAAATATTAATAACAATAAAAGTATAAACTATAGAAAGTATTAAATATTCAAATGTTTATGAATATTATGTTGTCTAAAGCACGTATACTCGTATACCAAACCATCACATGTCCAACAAGTAATAGCTGCCGTCTATTGTTACAACTTAAGCTTCAATTTCATTAAATCCTCTAATACCATAAAACTTTTAAATTTTCCACTCAAACACTCCCACACATGTGATGATTCCTTACATACCATAATATCACAATCCCATAAACACATTAGCCTATAATCAGTCATATCTCTACTGTTTCTTTTTTTATTCTTGAATTATCATCCAAATTAAGCGACATTTATATTTTGAATTCCCCTCCTCAAAGTCTTCGTTGTATGTCCCAGCACCAGCCCATGGCTTTTGCTGCGTTCGTTAAAGGAGGAATGAACCACTTTAAGTTCCCACAATCAATTGATGCTTTATTATTTAACAAATGTTAAATTGCGCCTCGGGCGTAGACAAGTTTAATGAATTTTCATGTATCAAAACAACAAAAGCAGCAGCAAAAACAACAGCAACAAGAACTAGGGAAAATAATAACATTCACAGACCTCGGAGTACACATAAAGGAAATACACTAATAGCAACAACATGGGTACAAATGTGGTGGTAGTACGCACACACTAACAGTGAAGAGTAAAAGTGGACATAGTTTAGTGACCTTAACTACGTTTAAAATAATTTTATAATTATAATTAACTAGCTGACCCGGCAAACGTTGTTCTGCCATACAACTTTGGAACCGGCAAACTTCGTCTCGCTCCTAAGGTAACGCCTTCATATAATAGTAAAACACAGATAGTTCAAGTTTTAATCTGATTTACTTGAATTTAATCGAAATCTTTGAAGAGCAATCTGATATACAATGTTTTTTGATTTGTTTCCGGCGTAAAAACAAACAATAAAGACTGTTTGCCAACACGCAAACTGACGACGCACAGCTGACAGTGTGGAAAGCAGGGATTTTCGAGGTTGATTCCACAAATTTCCAACATTACGATTTTTTTATTGTTATCGCAAATACCAATCGAATGAGGAGTTGAATTCGCTTGAATTGGAAGGGAAGATTGATTGGAATAATAAAAATTCTCCTTTGAATTTTCCCTTGATGATCGTCGCTTTTACTACAATTTCGGATGATTCAGATTCTGCAAAATGATCATGATTGATCCCACCTTCAGCTGCAAATTATGCGTCGAACTTTCTGGAACATCTATATAGTTCAAAATTCTGTTGCCTCATTCTCGTTAAATCACCTCGAAAATTATTCATCGTACGATCATCTGGCTCCAAAGCTCGTTTATGCGCCATCGTGTATTGATTTAGCATTCTCGCAACAATTTCGCTACACGTTGGCTTGTCAACTGTGAGAAGAAAGCGGAATGTGCAGTTCGACCGCCTTTCAACAATATGGAAGCAATACCAGAGGATGCAACAGCTAACTCAATTGCGATCTTGACAGAATTGTTGCCAGAATCAAAGAAATTACGAATGTCTTGCCTGTCCCACCGGGAGTATCGAGAAAGTAAATGCCTCCCGTTCCATCGTCAACAACCTTCATCAGCGAAATATACACGTTCGTTTGCTCGGCATTTAAGGACGGCAGATTTGTTCGGACTCTTTCAGTCAGCTTAACTCGATCAAAGTCTTGCAACTCGCGATTGAATGCCTCATACATCGAACGATTTGGCGCTGGTATTCCCAATTTCGACAGTAGACTGCCTCACATTAGCACGCACATGTCTTTGAACAGAAGATAATGTCAAGATCGGAATTGGATGTTGTCGTGCGAACTCTGTGCAAATGTCGTCAGCCATCTCGTCCATTAATTTGACCCACAATGCGCTCGGGTTCGGCAGATGCAACGTGGCTATGATGATCGAAAACAATGTACAAATTTGATTCGCTGGAGCAGAAACAGTTGTTGGCGAGATTCGCGAAGTGTGGCGACTGATTGAAACTAATAAAATTGAGACGCTCCGTTTCGACCTTGACGTTCATATGAACGCAGTACTGTTGAAATAAACGGCGATATCTTAACAGATGATTGTCATCATCTTGTGAGCCAAACATTTTATCCGTTTCTTCTACTGGAATACGAATTCGAACATAGAGGGATAATGAAAAAGAATTGATGACTTGTAAACAAACCTTCCGTTCTATTGACCATCTTTAAATTGAGGTGATAGCCATCCTTTCCACAACAGAACATCAACGGGTATTGAAGTGAATCATATGACTGATGAATCTCGTACCAGTGCCTAACTTGTCCACCATCCCGAAGCTTGAGAACAATATCGCGTGATTTTACATTCTCTCCAACAATCACCACTGCGACCTCATTTATAGTGGGAGCATTGAATTGTCTTACATGGCATCCAGAGGGTCTTTTGTCTGCTCTTATAATGATTTTGTGGACGTCATAATGCATTGTATTCAATGCGGTTTTGAACAATCGGACCAATGCATTATGCTTATGCAGAAGATTTTAAAATTGTTCGACCATTTCGCGTTTAATCTTTTAACATAATTAATTTCAAGCATCATAACGAATTTTCCATCCTTACGTCGTCTAAAATCATCAAATCAAGCGATATAATGAAAAATTTCGTCGAAAAAATCCAAACTTTTCACATTTGCATCATTTAAATTTATCAAAACGCAATAAAATGTAGAATTTCGTCGAAAAAAATTAAAATTTGTAGAATTTTTCCAACCATAATTTTCTATTTTTCCAACCAAAAAGCCACACCGGTTCAATTACACACAAAATGTAATTCAAAAATTCAATTTACTGTGCAAAATGTTTCCGAAAAATCAAAATTTTTCGAGTTTTTCCTGAATTTTCCGAGTTTTCCACTAAGAATTTTTCTATTTTTCCATTCGGAAAGCCATTTTGGAATAATTTCACAAAATTTTACACTGTTACATCGTCCAAAATTATCAAATCATAAAAATGTAACATTTTCAAAAAAAATTTCCGGAATTTTCCAACAAAATTTTTTTTTCCATTCGAAAAGCCATTCGCAACAATTGCAAACAAAATTCAATACAAAAAGGCAATTTTAAATTTTTCCAATTTCCCGACTTTTGCGGAGCATTTTCCCAAAATTTTCTTTCACATAAAGGAAGATTTCGTTCAAGGCATCCAAATCTTTAGATTTTTTTCTGGAATTTTCCGAGTTTTCCACCAAGAATTTTTCTATTTTTCTATTCGAAAAATCATAATTGTTCGAAATTGTTCACATTTGCATCGCCCAAAATTACCAAAAAATATGATAAGATGCAAAGTTTTGTCGAAAAAAAAAGAAATTTTATTAGCATTTTCCATAATTTTCCAACTAAAATTTTCTATTTTTCCATTCGAAAACCGACAAAAATTTAATTTGCGATTTACCTCAAATCAGACGATGAAATGCAAAATTTTCCCGAAAAAATTCGAATTTTTCGGAGTTTTCCGAGCTTTCCACCGAGAATTTATCTATTTTTCCATTTGGAAAGTTATTTCGGAATAACGACCAAAATTTTTCGCAAGTTACATCGTTCAAAACTATCAAACTGTACGACAAAAAGCAAAATTTCGTCGAATTTCGGAATTTTCCGAATTTTCCAACAAATTTTTTTTATTTTTCCATTCGAACAATCATTCGCAACAATTGCACATAAAATTCCATACAAAAAAGCAATTTTCGGTTTTTCCAATTTTCCGGCTTTTCTTTTACACAAACCTTCTCCTGGCAATTACAAACAACCGAAAAAAAATTTCAGCAAAATCGGTCCAGCCGTTCTCAATTGATGAATTACTATACACTTTTGCCACCATTTTTATATATATAGATTAAAATCAAGTGATTTTTATGTGTAAGCATACAAACAAGAAAAAAGTTTAGCAGATAGTTTCTCAAAGTGAATGGTTGCGAAGTTTTTCGAGTCTATGTACTCAAGAAAGAATTCTCATTTTGTCGTGAATTCTGGTGCATAAGACTTGATAAACATCTCGCAATCATTATACCAGAGTCTGCTGATGAGGATTCGTGGCTGAATCCAAAACAGCTGTACAGACTGCCAGGGCATTATGAGAATATCATTCTGTTACAAAAATTTCTTTCATATGGTCTTTAGCTTGAAAAGTGAAACTGTTGGTTATGTAGGGAAACGTTATATGAACAGATTAAAGGAATAGTAACTCAAATCAACTTACTAACTTCAAATCGATATTAAATTATTATGGCATGTAACTTGACAAAACGAATGATGCATAACTTCTTCTTTTTGGGCTACTTTCACGTGCATTTCTCAGAATTGAGTCTCAAATCACTGAGCTGAAAATTTTTTTACTGTGTAAATAATGTTTTAAGGATGATGTGATGTATTAAAGACTTTGATACATTTTGTTATATATTTTAAATTTTCTCTATGAAAACGAAAAAAATGCAAAGTTTTCGGATATACACATCAAAATCTAATTTGGCAGCTGGTAAGATATCCCAAATTTTTTACAGTTTTAATGTGAACGTCTGAATCAAGTCAAATCTATTTGCTGTTTTTATTTCATTTAATGTGACGGCTCTAGATTATAAACTCGTTTTTTTTTGGTACATTTTACTAATTTTGCTTGATACTGTGCCAGCTAGTACAATACGACTATCATCTCTGTGGAAACACCATTTACCGCCCTGCCATCCACCCCTGTTGCTTCAATGATGGCCTCCTCCTTTGCTGTGCGATACAATAGATTTCTCAAATTCGTATACAAACATGACAAACACACACGATTATAATCCCGAAGAAAAAAAAGAAAGCAAAAAAGAAAACGACTAAAAATTTAAATGAAAATAAAAATAACAACATACAACGACACGAGAATCAGTAGAAGAAAAAGCAACTGAAAGGAAAACTCAAACTTACAGCTAAAAGGGGTTAAATACGAGTATAAGCATAATTATGTGGTTAAAATGAACAATTTGAATATTTAGGAATAGGGCTGCTGCTGCTGCTGTGCTGTTGCCAGAACATAATGGTAATGGTGATGATGCCTGCTCGAAATCCTATGCATAACAAAGTGAGAGAGAAGCATTAAGGCTTGCGTATAAAGGGATATGCATTAAAGGCAGTGTAGAATTTTAAATGATACAGCTGAAACAATTATCTATGCCAATAGCATTTTTATAGCTGCTCGCAAATTTAAGGATTGAAATGGTTTCATATGTTTTTGCAAGCACATTCTTAGAATCTATAAAGCAAAAAATATCCTTTAACTTTTTTAAATAAGATTTGGGAGAGTGTTTTTCATTTGGCTCATTTTTAGGAGGCCTTAGCTGCCAGTGCTTCCTTCGTTGTCAATATTGCTCTTGTATTAATTATAAGTTTAGTATATTGTGAATTAATAAATAAATAAATAGAAATAACGTTAAAAGTAGCCAATTATTTCAATTGCTGTTTTTTAGTATATAATATCAGCCCTCGTCTGATCAATAAGTTCAGTTAAAGTATAACTTAGCCTATAGTCAAGCTCAGATGAAACCTCTTCTAATAGCTAAATCAATAAGCTATTGTCTGGTAAAAGCTTCTTTAAAAACTAACGTTCTGAATCGTCGCTAAACTATAGGATCCGTTGTGTTAGTCTCAAGATAGTACCATGCTAACTGACTCAAATACGATAATCTCTCTCATATGTCACGCTCTCTCTCTCTGTCCATTAAAATCCCATAACATATATATACAACCCTCCACTTACAATACCCTTTCTCAAGCCAATGGCAACGCAGTGATGACACTTCCTTATCACCAGCGCCATCATCATCATCATCGTCAACATCATATTCACGCAGAGATCACAACACCAGAGGCATCATCGCCAGCATTTAGGCAACGCAGCTATGAAATTATTTTGCTTTTATTTTTTAATGAGCTTTTCAGATTATCCACATGTAATGTAATACTTTTTTTTTCTTCTGCCGTTTCTATTTTATTTTGTTGCCACTGTTGTCGTAGCTGTTGTTGCTTTAGATCCCCACCCTCCCCCCACCCATAGAGATACAACATCTTTTGCATTATATTATTGGGTGTGATGGCGATGGTGGTGCTAGATTATGACAAACCTAAAACACTGGCCCCGCAATATATCCACATTCGTTGGTGGTAATTGATGTTGTTAAATTTTTATGTAATTTCTCTTTAATCACTGTGATGACAAAAAAAAAAACAATGCGGGTAAGTGGAAGAAAGAAAGCTTTTAGATTTTATGTTCGAAATAAACGGAAGCATTTATGATTTATACGCAAGTTACCGAATAAACAGATGTCTAAGCTGTGGATGGCTGCGGTACACTTTGGATAATCTAATAGCGATGCAAGGCGTATGATTAATGTGTAATAATAACAATTAATGGAATACTCATACGCTGTATTTTTGGGAGTATTTCTCTGCAGTATGTGAATTTTATGGTTTGCCATAGGTTGTAAGAGAGGTGAGTTTTATGGTCAAGTACACAGTTGTATAGATGAGTTTCGTCAAAAAATCAGTAGGAAGTGGCGGATGAAAAGAGTCATCATTACCCAAAAGTCAGAGAATGTTTCCATTACCATCCATTACCAATCGCCAGCTTCCCTCAGTCCAAGGGAGGAAGACACAGGAACACATCCAAGGCCGATTGCAATGTGTTCCTTCTAACCCCAGTAATTACTTTTATTAAGGCCCACTCACCAAACTAGACATCCATATATCTGACCTGGACTTTGAAACGGGGGATTGCGTGCAAAAACAAAATTTCCCAAAAACGATCTCAAAGTTAACAAGTTAATATTGGTGCTTCTTCACACTTTAATGGCTTCAAACTTTTTACTCGGTGGTTTAAGGGGCGCAGGCGTGAGTTAAGGACATTGACACCTCTATTTAACCTCTTCTCGATATTCTTTGACCAATTTAGCTTCTGATCGAGACAACACCTAGAAACTTGGCCTCCGTCGAGAGCTTCAGTTTCACACCATTAAGTTTTGGTGGCATAAAGTCATTTATCTTATATCTACGGGTGATAAGAATCGAGTTCGTTTTCTGAGAGTTCTCCCCCAGATCACATGATTATGGTCCATTGGAACAGCTTTACAAGTGCAGTTTGCATAATATCATACATCATTAGAAGAAATTTCCCACATATCATGATGACCACGTCGCCCGCATATTTCACAATTTTCGTATCATTGAATGATTTAAGTACTTTGCTTATCAAAAATGAGCCACAGAAGAGGGGACAGGGCTCCTGCCAGTGGTCTTCCTCTAGAAGCTTTTTTATTTACGCAGCTTCCACAAGTTGACGATACGGTTTCCCAGCATGCAATACATCCAATCCACTAGCGGATGTGATACATTAATGTTCTCTAGAGAGATCCGCAGTGCGGATGACGTCACATTAATAAAAGCCCCTTCTAAGCGCCTGATATAGTTTGCTATATGACCCCAACTTGCAGGTGAAACCAACACCAGCTGCATTATGTTTTCGACTGCTATTTCAGTGCTTAACAAACAGTAGAGAAAGTATCTACACTCTCTCTTGAAACTGAAACTCGGGCATATGAAGAAAACGTATTCAGCGTCTTCAATCACATCTTGACAATACGGACAAAAAGTGTATCGATAATCCTAAAACGATGATGGTATTTTTTAAAGGCACCGTGACCGCTCATTAACTGATTAACTTAACCTAATATTTATTTCAGGTATTAGTCTATATACCTTCGTTGTCTAGTTGACAACCACCGTAGCCATGTTTCCATAGTTATCGCTCTGGCTTTCGCTTTGGTAGTAACATGTTCATATACAATTGCTAGCAGGTCCTCATTCCTCCTATTACGAACACAGCTTCATCGGATACGATTCTGTAAGCACAGCATACTCTGAGCGCTGTCAGTCTGTATACCGAATTAAGTTTTTCGCAGTATAACTAAATTTCATGCAGTCAGCCCATATAGGTGAGGCATATAGTATGATGCTATTAACTACCTCCGCTAGAATCTTTGTTCTCTGGTATTTAGGACCTCTTGTGTTCGGCATCACCCTGCAAAGAGCCGCTGCAGACGATGTGGCCTTTGGAACGACGTAGTTTAAATGTAAGACTGGTAAATGACAATTTATTTCGCAATCCTCAACGTTTATATATTTTGTTTGGTTCTCTAATTCGTCGGCTCGATATGACGACAACTTCCGTCTTGTGGTCTGTAGTCCTTTGGGAAGGCATGAACCGGCTTACCCGCCTGGGGTATAAAAACCACATTAACCATTTTTCTGGAACACAGCTTACCCGGATGCACGCCACCAAAATCCGAGTTAGATCATGTGCAGAGGTCTGCAGCATGATAGATATTATACCATCCGGACCAGGCGATTTGTAGGGCTTAAAAGTACTCAAAGGATATAAGTGACCTCACGATACACATTCTTTATGCGCGTAGTGATCACTAAAGGACTCGTATTCCATCCAGCTTGTGTTACAATATGACCCCGGGCACGTTTTCCCCATAACACAATATTCCTTAATACCTCCAATTATATCGATCGCTGGTCCAAAAGGTTGGTTCGCAAGGGGAGGCAATATAAAACCAGGTTTTACGTGAAAAACAAGTCATACAATTGTTTGTCCTTCAGGTTTACTAGGAGTGACATTCAGTGTATATGCTGTACATAATCATGCCTTTCAGTTAAAAATTTGTTTTCTCCAAAAAGTTTTTTTTTGAGATGTTTGAAAATGTATCACTAGACATAAAGTCTCGTGGGTACATCTCGCCTGAATAAAAAATAGGTTGACCTAAAATGGTAACAAAAACGGTATATGGTGTTTCGTTGGGAGTCAGTTATACATTAAATATCCACTTGAAAAAAAAGCCTAGCTGATCCTATTTTTAAAATAAAAGGATTTGTTTTTTATTTTTCTCCGGGTTGGGGGTTTTTTTAAAGGTGAAGTTCTTTGCCCCATAATTTTGCCATAAAATCGTAGATATGTTATATCGTGTTATATCTCATTGGAAGCGTACAGACTTCGCCTTTAAAGCACTTCTGTCAAAAATGATCTTTTCTGCACTAAATTAAGTTTTGCGAAAAAAACTACAAACCTTTTATTTCATTTTCCCAAAAATTTTATATTTTTCTGTATAGCGTGATCAATGGATCCACACCTGAAAATGTATCCTCTTCCAAAATAGATTCAATGATTTTCTGCCATTATAAACTTAAAGCACTCATTACATCATACTTAAATTACACTGTAAGCTGAACAATACCAAGCTTATTCTGACTATTCGACATTCCAACACTCCGTGTGTTTCGGGACAACCGTACAGCCGGCGCGTGCTCATGTCAAACAAATTTAATTGCTTAAATAAAACATATGCATTTATTTCTAACATCCAATGCTAACGCTATAAACTGCCAAGGTCAAAACAATTTGATACCAAAACGCACATATGCGAATAACATCAATGTTTAGACATTTTCAGGCCAAAGAATACAATACACAATCGAATAACCATTTCAATGCATACCAAAGTACTCTCATCTTCATGTGTACTTATGCAAATTAAATCGCAAAAGCCAAAACACAGAAACACAACAATTACAAATGCGATAACTACTTCTGCCGCAGCAGGAAAACATTTTGCCACTACCGAAATTGAAATTGTAACGACACCATCAAAAACTATCGTCGTCACACACAAAGAGAATCAGCACATACGCACCACTCAAAAATTCGCATTAGTATTCGACACAACAATTACATGTTAACCAAACAATGCCGAAATGCGAATGCTAAGAAAAAAACAACAACAAATCTTTTTTATACATTTTGTTGCTCTTGCATACGTCCTTACAATCTAGCTGCCATTTAAATATGGACATTCTCGCATTTTGCATTTGGACACCAATGCTTACCTCCGCACTGGTGCTCACCACTCTCTCTTAGCTGAAATCGTTAGATATTTGGTTATCTTGGCTGTCGAGCTGTGCACGTACTTAACCAACAGCAGTTGGGTGCGGGGTGGGTGTTGCTTCGCAAGGATTTGACGTTATAATCTTTGAATTTTACATGATTTTGTTTTTCTCGTTTGTGAAAGTTGCGTCGTTATGTATTCACAAATTATTAAAAATTCAAAAGCTAACGAAAATTGTTACACTAACATCATTATCATCATGTACTATATGAACTTGTCTACCTGCCGCCCCGTCACTGTCTCCCACCACCTCCTCAATAAAGTCTCTAAATGATGCCGTCGAAAGCATAAAAGCCAAGGTAAAATAAAACGCTGAAAAATTTTCACATTAAGTTGCTTGACGACCAACTAAACGACTTGGGCAAAGTGTTAGTTGTGGCATTGCTCTACAGTGGAATGGATAGCGGGTAAAAGATGAACGAAAGTCCTAATCTGTTAAAAAAAAATTTGAAATAGTGAATCTAAACGAGGCGACAGCAACTTTGTAAATAAAAAAATTATATAGCTACTCGCGTACTTTTACTAGACATGACGATTGACTCGACACTATACTGAGAAGTTGCTGCCTACAACATCGAGGGGGCTGGCAATGAAAGAAATATGTAGATGACTGCAGCCGGGATTAGAACCATGGATCTCCCGCATGGTAGTCGTGTGTTCTAACCACTATGCCACGGCCGGTCCCAAAATAAATATGGAATTTAAATATTTAAGTTAGTGTTTAGTGATACTTTTTAAAAATTGAACGAAAGAGCTAATATTTCTTGTTCTTAACCGATTTTTTCTAAGCAGCTGTTCATGAAAAGTACAGAAAGAAGAGGCGGGAGGGACTCGACTCTTCAAGCGAAAAAAACGAGAGCTGAAGGAGTGGAATAATGTGTGCATTGATGAATACAGGAACAGAGGTGAAGTCAAAATATTCTACCAGAAGATAAATGGTAGAGTACCTGAAACAAGTCTTCCCTCCTGTAAAGACAAGGATGGTCATCTCGTTACTGACTCCAAAAGCGTACTGAGAGTAAGGCAAGATCACTTCTGCAGCCTATTGATGTCTGAAAACTCGGTTGCTGAAGATTGTGTATCAATTCGAGACGATAACATCGATTGTCCCCCTTTGAGCCATGCTGAGAAAACAACATATAACATATCCCGCCTAAAGAACAACAAAGCCGCTGGGGCTGATGGGCGGATGGAGATGAGCTTGATTTAAGCATACAACAGCTTATAGAGAATATTTGGCTTCAGGAGAGCATGCCAGAGGATTATAATCTTAGTGTCCTATTTACAAAAAAAGTGACAGTAGTGAGTGTAAATACTACC
Source organism: Muscina levida (assembly GCA_964034835.1). Taxonomy (NCBI): domain Eukaryota; kingdom Metazoa; phylum Arthropoda; class Insecta; order Diptera; family Muscidae; genus Muscina; species Muscina levida. The sequence continues at coordinate 35,327,684 of OZ035883.1, forward strand.
GTGGAATAAGCCTCTTACCGATTGCGTATAAGATCCTGTCTATAATACTATGTGAAAGTCTAAAGCCAATTGTGGAAAACCTGATTGGACTTTATCAGTGCGGCTTTAGACCAAGCAAATCCACAACGGATCTGATGTTTACACTACAGCAGATTCTGGAAAATAACCTTGAGAAGCAAATCGATACTTACAACCTCTTTGCCTGCGATAGTCCCATCAGGCATCGACTATACGAAGCCATGTCTGAGTTCGGTATTCCTGCGAAAATAATTCGTCACTGCCGGTGTACCCTTACGAATACCAAATCCTCTGTTCGGATTGGCAAGGATCTATCTGCGCCATTCGATGCGACGAGAGGTCTTAGACTGGGTTGAAAGGGAGTCAGGGGAAATGAGTTTGGCAGTGAATTAGGACAAGACGAAGTTAATGGTATACAAAGTGTCCACCAGTTGGGGACTCAGCGTGATTGTTGAAAACTATTGCTTTGAGGTAGTGGATGAATTTATCTACCTCGGATCCGCCATGGACAAAAACAACAGTGTCAGCATTGAAATAAAACGGTGAATGGTGCTCGCCAACAGGTGTTTCTTTGGGCTAAGCGAGCATTTCATAAACTCCACCCTATCTCGAACCACCAAAGTCCAACTGTAGCAGGTACGAATTTTACCGGATCTGCTGTATGCCTCCGAATCTTGGGTGCTTACACAGGCGGATGCAGCTCATCTGGCGGTGTTTGAGAGAAAAATACTCCGACCCATTACTCTGGACCCATTTTCGTAAACGGCAAGTTCAGGATTCGAATGAACCATTAGATGTACGAGTTATACCACGACATTGATGTGGTCAAGCGAATCAAAGTCCAACGATTACGCTGGCTAGGTCATGTCTTGAGGATGGATGAGGAAACTCCAGCGCGAAAGATATTCTCTTCGAAGGAAAGCGCAAAAGAGCGAGACCGCGACTACGTTGAAAGGACCAGGTGGAGGAATCACTGATGCTGCTTGGTAAGACTGACTGGAGACGGTGCACACAAGATCGAGGCGAATGGAAATCTCTAATAATTTCAGCCTCCGACTAAGCCACTAATATATAAATATATATGTTGACATGATTTTTTTATGCTAATAAGAATAATAATAACTTTAAGGTGAGCTTGACGCCCTGCCAGCTTATAATCCATATCTTACCCAACATATACCCGATGTTTCATAATCTTTTACAGATAAAAGTTAACATAATTCCTTACATTGTACCCACTGTACATTGTTGCAGCTTTCAACTTTTTGCTACATCATCATCATCAAGGTGGGAGTTATAATTTAGTAAAAAGGTTTACTTTTTACCACAAAAACTTCTTCCTACTTTAGCGTTCACGCTGTGACAGACAAAAAGACGGACAGACGGCCGGACGGACAGACAGATACATAGACATACAAAGACAAGAGGAGTACCCAACAAAACAAAAGAGCCACAGGCAAATACACATTCATGCACACGAACGAATATGCTGAATGAATGAGCGCAGAGTGTAAAGATGGAATGAAGAAGGTATAAACTGTATGAAAGGCATCGTGAAAAGCAATCTTCTGTCATGTAAAACCATATCGGATAAAAAAAAAAAAGTAGAGAAGAACAAAATAAAACACAACAACACACAGAGAGTGATAGAGGTATAGGTAGATGCGAATAAACAGCCAACGTGCTCTAAAGGGAATATAAACACAAAACCATCTTCACAGCACACCCACACATTCACTTGCATGAATTCTAGTAGCTGAAGTGCAAAGCGGGGAAACAACAAAAACATGATGATGATGGCAGTGGCAGCATTAATAACAAATATCACAATATGAATGTTAGTCGTATAGTTTTTATAACTATCATTCACCAGGCAGTCAGGCTGGCAGGCACAACATGATAAACATACTGACTGACACACACACACACACTCCCACTCACACAGAATCATTTATCTGTGTCTGATATGGCAACGGTTATGGTATTTGTGCATGTGTATGAAGTGCATATAAGGGTATTGGTGTTGAATATTCATAGAGTGGTAGAGTTAAGTTGTCGTAGTGTCATATTTCATTTTGTTTTGTTGTCGCTTCTTGATGATGTTGTTGCTGTTGGTGCTGGTGTTGGTGTTGGTGGTTTTTGTCATAGCTGCCGTTGTGCCAACATTAAATGGTGCAAGTGCTGTAGTGTCGAGCACTCTTACACACAAACACACCCACACACACAGACATAGCACAAACATCCTGTTTGTCTCACATATGTCGACATTTTTTCGCTCCTCTGGCTGTTATTGTTGTTGATGTTGTTTAACCTATTTTCTTCTATGAAACTCATTTGCATAGAAGCAGCAACAGCAACAGCAGCAGTATCGGTAGCAGCTACAGCAATAACACTCGCATATGTTGCTAATATTTTGTTTGTTGAGATGTGAAATTGATTTTTGCCCACATCACAGCTTTTTTCTTGTTTTGTTCTGTTTACTTTATTTTCATCTAAATCTAAATAGTAGAGTCGTCGTAGATACTCATAAATGTACTGGTTGTTATAGAGTTGTATTTTTGTTTGTTTTTCTTTTTTCCTAGTTTCCTTCTGTTATTGGCGCAGTTGTCCTTTATACTTCCTGTTTACTGCACTGGCAATGGATTTTGCACAGCATCGAGCATCGAGGGCGGGAACACTTAACCTTTTTTTTCTTTTTGTATGCCATCTCGGTACAGGTGATGTGGAAAAGTGTGCAATGTAGCAGTTGTTGCGATTAAGTTGATGATGTTGTTGGGTAAATGGAGTGGAAGTGGTTGTAGGCCATCAGGATATGATTTGAATTTAGTTTTAAATGTCAGGCTCAAGCTTACAAATTAGAGCGTAGCGCAAAGAAATTAAAGCAATCGAAGAGGAAATGGGTTGAACTATAAAGCATTAACTAAAGGTAAAAGGATTACAGGAGAACTATGGTACCATCGTACCAGGATTCGTCTGAGCGCCACTTTTTATATCCTAGCACGGTTGATGCGGTGGTATGCGCAATATGCTGCCATTGTGTATCGGGTACGTCAGAAGTAGAGGCGTTGTGTCGTAGAAGTTGGGAGAGCTGGTTGGAGTAGGCAGTAGCTATCTCTGAGGTTTGCAGCTTCGCGATGTCCAACTTTCTTTGTGTTTGGTTACGTGCGTTTTTTGCTCTGCTCAATCTTGTGCGCACCTTGTCTGCAACCAGGTAAGGACCCTAGCCAATATTAGCACCACGGATCACACGCATGTCCATGACACTAAATGCATGCCTGCCATCAATTACCACATGATCAATATGATTTTTGGTGTTTTGATCGGGGGATAGCCAAGTTGCCTTGTGGATATCTTTGTGCTGGAATCTGGTTCCACTCACTACCATGTTCCTTCCCGCTGCGAAGCTAACCAGCCTAAACCCCTTGTCTGACGTGTCAGTATGCAGGCTGAATTTACCGATCGATGGACCAAGAACATCTACCCTTCCTATTTTTGCATTAAAGTCTCCCAGAACAATTTTAATGTCGTGGCCAGCGCAGCGGTCGTATGTTTCCTCTAGGCGCTTGTAAAATGCAACTTTAATCTCATCGTCTTTATCTTCCGTTGGGGCGTGTATACAAAACTGCGTAATGTAAAAATATTTCGCCCGGATGCGAATGGTGGCTATTCGGTCACTTACAGGGTTAAACCGCGAGACCAGGTGTCGAAGTCTCTTGCCGACTATGAAACCACATCCAAATTCGTGTCTTTCTGCTTGGCAGCTGTAAAAGATGTCACAGTTCTTCCGTCGTGTGCATTCCTGTCCCGTCCATCTCATTTCCTGTATGGCGGTGATGTCAGCCTTGTATTTGTCGAGGACATCCGCCAGTTGGATAGAGGCGCCATCTCTGCATAGGGTTCGGACATTCCAGGTGCATATCCTTAAATCATGGTCCTTATATCGTTTGCGGGGGTCGTCAACATTTGGGGGGTTCTTGTTTTTTCTTTTTTTCGTGTTTTCATAATAAATTTTGTTTCAGGAGAGTGGCTTATTAGGCCACCGCGCCCGATCCTAGTTTCTTGGGGCTGCCAAAGCCACAAAGAGAGCCTGTGTTGAGCTTCAGTTACTTTTGTTACCTACTTTCTAAGACGCATCGGTGGTAGCATGCCGATTAGGTTACTTAACATTTCGCCTTCTAACTTTAGCTAACTTCTAAGCGGTTGCTTTAAAGTCATTGCCCGGGGAATACTTGATCTAACACCGGAAGTAGTTAGCTGCTTGGACAGTGCCACAAAGAAATCGCTTCTGGTCACTCCCAGGTGAGTGACAATCAGTAACTTTCCACCTCTGGGCAAAGTCCAATTCCCATCTTCGGAGCATCTTCGATCATTAAACTCATGTGTTTTGAGTTCGCTTGCGCACATTATCGACGTATGAAATGTGTTGAGCAAAGTATTTTGGAGTCTTTCTAATCCCTGGTGACGATATGAAGTTTAACCATGCCAGATCGTATGAGTAACGCGGAATTTTATTTATTACTCATACGTAAGTCACTATGTACGAAAGTAAGTGTAAAGACGCGTTCATACACAAGGAATCTGTCGAAAAATGTATCTGTCAGCAGTGTTATTGATAACGTATTTCTATGACATTCTAGTTGTCGATAACCGTTCACACACAAAAGTTGCTCGCACCGCCTAAGAAATAAGTTGCCGTATATTGTCCACAATTTTTTGCGGCTTAGGCAAATATGGCATCCACATTTTTTTGAACTTTGCATAGAGGAAAAACAGTTTTCAGCAGGTAGTATAACCTAGTGTTATACTATGCAAAAGGGAGTTTTTTTAGTATTTATCAAATGGTTCCGGTTAGATCAGCATAGTCAGTTTGATTTTTCTGAAAATGAGGTTTAGGCCGTTTTAAAAGGGAAAACCTCAGCTCATGTCCTTAAACCTATAGATTAATGGCAAAAAGCAGGCATTTTAAATCTTTTTAAGCCACTGAATACACTTTTTTCGGTTAGTTTGTTCCGCATTTTATTTTTCTCCTATTCAATATCTACAATTTTGTTGCAGACACAAAGAGATATTCCGTACGGTATACTGATATTTAACCGTGTTAAAAAAAATAGAAAGAGTGCTAAAAATCCATCTTGACCGAAAAATGTTATGGCCATTACATTATTAATGCAGCCAACTTGACAAAACGAATGATGTAGAAGTTTTAATTTTTTGGGCTACTTTCATGTGAAATTCTCAGAATTGAGTCCCAAAATCATTTGTCGTACTGTGATATCAAAATTTTTGAAGATATTTGCTTACTTAACTTAACACCCCATGATTGAGGTATGGGATAGCTTCTCGCGTTGTTGTGAATTAACTCGTTTTCTATTTTTAGATTCACAACTAACGGCACCTACTTGTTTTATCGACGAATGCGAACGTCACTGTTTGGAAAGCTTTTACTAGACATATCGATTGACACGACACTTATACTGCGAAGTTGAGCTGACGACAACATCGAGAGTGCCGGCAATGAAAAAACATTTTTTTTCAAATGACTGGAGCCGGGATTTGAACCTGGGATCTCCCGCATAGTAGTCGCGTGTTCTAAGTGTCATGCCACGACCGGGTCCAAGAAGAAGATACTTCTTTAAGTAAATTTTCATAAGGATAAGTTAAGGTTTACTCGAGTTATCGTGACCACCAGCTAGCCACACAGCCAGACGGACAGGGCTCATTCATCTTAAGAGACCTGGAATTATTTTGAACCCATGTCGTTTAATGCGTTCTGTGTTTCCTCTTATCAAATAATACAAACTGTTATCCCTATAATATTTAAATTTTTCCAATATAATTAATATCATCAACTTCAATTCCATTAAAGCCTTACCTAAAATGCTCGTGGCACAGAAGTGAATTATAGTCATACTTCTCTCTAATTACTTAAGTTCTCTAAATTTAAAATGTACTTCTATTATAAATAAATAAAAAAATTGCTGCAATATGGGATAGTAAAATTAAACACACAGTCTAGTCATAAATTCTCTCTACATTTGTGTTGCACTGTGTATTTTAACTTAACTATCCAAGATATACAATATACCTAGTCTCAGCCTCAGCCAAACAAACTTTGCGCCTGCCTATTTATAGCTCATAATTATGTTACAAAACTTAATCAACGATATGTAAATTATTAAATCGTACGCTAAATAACACAAAGCTACGCATAACACAGTCCTGCCTTAATATGCGTACCACACATACACATGCATCACTACCTTACAGCTTACATGATTTCCATCAACAGAAATTGTAAGTATTCCTTGGCACTAAGGCCATTTGTTCAGCGTGAGACATGGCAATAAAATCATCATCACATAAAGCAGACACATCGCCGCATCACCGCCAACAAAATCGGAACATCAACAGCGTCGACTGTCACTCTCGTGCAGTAGTGGAGTTCATCGCCAAGTGACACCGTCGACGATGTAGCTACGACGGCCTAAAGTTTGCATAGCATAACAATGGTACACAGGACGACAGGGCGCATGCGTTTGCCCGGGAATTCATGTAGCATCGAGCAGAGCACAAGTTCGTACGTTGCGTTGCGTTGTGCGGCAAGTGAATAAGGAGGTGGTATAGCACCACAAAACACAGCTGCAAACTTGAGTCAAGGAGGCGGCGATGCGATCAGGTTGAACTTTTAGCTGGTTGCAGCATGATGATGGTTAATGTATGTGGCTATGCGTTCGTTTGTACGCTTTCGATTGCCAACATTTAGAGGGGCGACTTGTGTATAATCGTGTTTATGTTATGACCCTTGAGGACGATGATGATGATGACGATGGCAATGGCTATGGCTATTGCGATGACGATGACGCTGCTGCTGTGGTGGCTGGCTGGCTGGCTGTTTGTGCGCTGATAGTGATATGGTGTTGATGATGATGACGCTGACGCTGAAGATAATGATGTTGATTATGACGTTATTGTTCAGGTTGAAGGATGATGATGCCGATGAGATGAGGCCGTTGATAATAAAAACGATGCGGCGACGAGCATTCAGCCACTGTTGTGTATATTGACTCCAGTGTATGCGTGTTGTGTACATATATGTATAAATGTTATTGATTTCTTTATCCCTGTGGCATGGTATGAAGTAGATACTCCTCTCCTCTACCTGGTTGCTCTGAACATTTGTGTTCCTCATCGGAGTCGTGTTCGCATTCGTTTATTTTTGTGTTCAAGTATATGATTACGTGAATGTTCAAAATTGCGCGTACAACATTACTCGTATAATAATGTAGAATTGTACACGGTTAAAACTTACCTCAAAAAGAGATTGCAATAAATAAGTAATTAAATAAATAAAAATAATATGATATAATTTATTAACTTAAATGATGGTTTTATTTAGCTGTAAATATAAAGTGGATCTTGAATGCATATAGACTATTTACTATGTGATATTAAGTAAATATTAAATACATTTCAGACATTTAAAAATTGCCTTAGTACTTTTTAATTTAGTTTTAGTGAAATCTTGATAAAGTAAAGTCGAGCAGATCTTTCTTCTTCTTCTTCTTTACTGGCAGCAACAACAGAAATTCATCTATCAGTAGCCGCACGTAGAAAACCATTCCAAGCGCTTCGGTCTTTTGCGCTCCGTAGATAGTTCGTCATACCAAGCTTACTTAACATTTCCGTCACCTGGTCTATCCATCGGAGTTTTGGTCGCCCCCTCCTGCGCCGCCCATCGAGTTTATTGCCGAAGACTTTTCGAGCCGGAGCGTTATCGTCCATTCGTACAACGTGTCCAAGCCAGCGCATTCGGTCTATTTGAACGCGCTTGACCACGTCTATGTCGTTGTACAGCTCATACAGCTCATGATTCATTCGACGACGGTACTCGCCGTTCACGATGATGGGTCCAAATATTTTGCGGAGTATTTTTCTCTCGAAGACTCCCAGAATAGATTGATCCGAGCAGATCTTTACCAATTTTATATTTCATTCCTTATTATACCATCATCCGTAGGGATGAGGGTATATATCATTTGATACGACCCAAAAGTGTAACACATAGAAGGAGTCACTTTAGACCCTAGGTCCCTTTGAACCAAATTCGATTCATGACTTTTTAAGTCGTTTGAGGCATGTCCGTCTGTCTTTCTGGCTGGTACGCGCGACAACTTTCGAAAGACGCAACCAAATGTTTTGAAATTTTGCACGAGTTATTATTTCCCCAAAGCTACTTACGGTATTGTAAATGGGATACATGGCCTCCCCCCATTCTGGTACCTCCCATACAAATACATCATTCCGCCCACTTTAGAGATCGAGTAGTAATATCAATACACCCAACGGGATTGTACCCAAATTCTGTACATAGTAATGCCATAACAGGATAAAGTTTCGGAAAAAAATTAAAGTCTTCCCACACCCCTTACGGTACCTTCCATACAAATGTACCTTTCCGCCCACTTTAAAGATGGAGTAATAATATCAATAACTCCAACACGATCGTACCCAAATTCTCTCTTTAGTAAATGTATAGCAAAATACAGTTTTTGAGAAAAAAACTGGAAGTCTAGCCACGCCCCATCTGGTACCTCCCATACACATCTGGTACCGCCCCCTTTAGAAATCGATAAATATTATCAAAAGCCCTAACGCCATCGTGCCCAAATTCTGTATTTAGTAAAGTTCAAGCAGGAAAAAGTTTTTGAGAAGAAATCTGGAAGTTTAGACACGCCCCTTCTGGTAACTCCCATACAAATGTACCACTCCGCCCACTTTAGAAATCGAGTAATTATATCAGTATAATAGAAATTTTTTTGTTTTACTGAGGGTGAAGGTATATGTAAGTCAGGTTGCTTGACTGAAACTGCCTTACTGGTTTTTACTTTGGCTTATGTTAGACCGCAATTTTGCCATCTGTTTCTCTTACTGTAAGCGTGTAATTGTAATGTTGTGCTCGTTGCAGATTTATTATTATTTACATGTTTGCCGTTGTTGTGTTTATTTATTTTTGTTTTACGCTCTTGTCCTGTAACGTCTGCATATGGACATATATGTTTTTGGTATTATTGTACATATTTTTGTTGTTGTTGTAGAACATTTCTATAGGATTAAGTTGATTACAATTTCAATGTTTATATGAATACATATATATATACATAAATATATACATATAAACTTATATATGCATGCGTTTATACATCTATGGCTGTCGTTACACTTACACCCCTCCACTCTTGTATAGCACTCACCCACCGTCAGCAGGCCAACCATTCATATTCGTTGCACTTAAAAGCTCAATTTTGTTTTGGTAATGTCTGCCTGTGCCTTTTTTCTTGCTTTTTTTTGTCCCGTTTTGTGTTCGTTTCTTTTGTTATTGTTTTATTATGTTTATTAGCATGATTTCTGTAGCTTATGATGGTTTTTATTATACTTTTTCAGTGTTTGTTTTTTTTTTTTCGTCGGCAGCTCAATTCTTTCCCAACCAAATTCATGTGATTTCCGGCATTAGATGGTACAGCCAAATATTTTGCACTGGCATTAAATATCATGAATAGCGTGTGGGTTTACAAAAGTTTTGCACAAATCACTGGGTTATGGCGCGCGGTTAGGTGAACTATAGTGGGAGAGAGAGTGTGGTGGCGGGTGGTGTTATCCTTTAATTTCCCTACATTTGCTATCACCAGCGCCATCAGACATTCTCATCAAAAGTTAGTAAAATACAAATCCGTCGCTTACAGCTTCTCTCGGTCCCAACATTGTGCGTTGTGACCGTACAATAGAGATGTCAAATATCACAATACGAAATAACAACAATGATGATGATGATGAGCGACCAGTCAGCCAGCCAGCCAACCACACGAGCAAATTAGTTTAATGGATTTTAATAAAGTGCCAATTTTCATTTTCGACATTCATTGAAATCTCCATCGATATAATCATTGAATTGATGTCATAACATTAATGAAAATTACTTGGCGCCCGTCCCCTTTGATTCCCCCCAACTTCGCTGATTAACCGTGATAGTCTTGATGATTTCGTGACGCATTTATCCTGTCATTTAGACAATATTCTCTTAATGCTCTGGTATAGTTTCTATATAGACGGATATTAAATCTTGTGTCTATCATAGTGATGATGTCGTCGCCTGTTAGTTTGTCAATAGGATGGAAATTTGCTGGGCATTTATTTTTTGTTGTTAAGGGATTTTTAATAATTAATAATTATATAAAATTGTGATCGACATAAAAATGGAGACGCAACTTTATAATAGTGAAATGTAAAAGTTTCGCAATTAGAGGGTTTGAGAATAAAAAAATGGTACGTGTAATATTAATGAATTGCTGCAGTTAGGTAATATTATTTAGTAAGTTGTGTTATTTTCTTTAACGAAGTTTGTTTGACTTTTTATGTCCTCACTTTTATGTATGAGGGTATATATTATTTGAAACGTGAAAAAGTAAAAACGTGTAATGCATTTAAGATAACATGTTAGAACCCAAATACCTCAACATTAAATTCGCTTCAGAACCTTTTTAAGACAATTGAGCAATATCCGTCTGTCTGGCTGCCTGGCTGGCTGGTGGGCAGGATAACTCGTGTAAACCGTACCTGATCCTTATGAAATTCAACAGTATTAATTTTTTTTTAATAGTAGAGAGACCCTCAAAAACCGAAAACTTTGCCACACCCCTTCTGGTATCCGCATACAAATGATCTAGTTGACTCTCTTAATTTTACACACGTATCTTTTTATACCATCACCCTTAGGGATGAGGGTATATATCATTTGATACGACCCAAAAGTTTAACGTATAGAAGGATTCACTTTAGACCCTAGGTTTCTTTGAACCAAATTCGATTCATGACTTTTTAAGTCCTTTGAGCCATGTCCGTCTGTCTGGCTGGTACGCACGGTAACTTACGAATGACGCATCCAAATGTTTAGAAATTTTGCATGAGTTAATATTTTCGCAAAACTACTTACGGTATTGCAACTGAGCTACATGGCCCCGCTCCTTCTGGTACCTCCCATACAAATACATCATTCCGCCCACTTAAGAAATCGAGTAATAATATTAATACACCCAACGGGATCGTACACAAATTCAGTACTCAGTAAAGCTATAACAGGATAAAGTTTTGGAAAAAAAATTGGAAGTCTAGCCACGCCCCTTATGGTATCTCTTCCGCTTACTTTAGAGATGGAGTTATAATATCAATAAATCCAACGCGATCGTACCCAAATTCTTTATTAAGCAAAGCTATAGCAGGATACAGTTTTTGAGAAAAATACTGGAAGTCTAGCCACGCCCCATCTGGTACCTCCCATACACATCTGGTAGCACCCACTTTAGAAATCGATTAATATTATTAATAGACCTAACGCGATTGTACCCAAACTCTGTATTTAGTAAAACTATTACAGGATACGGTTTTTGAGAAAAAAACTGGAAGTCTAGCCACGCCCCATCTGGTACCTCCCATACAAATGAAACTCTCCGCCCTATTAAAAGATGGAGTAATAATATCAATACACCCAACGCGATTGTGCCAAAATTCTGTATTTAGTAAAACTATAACAGGATAAAGTTTTGCAGCAAAAATCTGGAAGTCTAGACACGCCCCTTGTGGTACCTCCCATACAAATGTACTTTAGAAATCGAGTAATAATATCAATATAATAGGAAATTTTTTGTTTTACTGAGGGTGATGGTATATGTAAGTCGGGTTGCCCTTCTGAATTTTTCTTACTGGTTTATAACTACACTGAGTTCAGACATATTTTGCGTTAGATGTAAGCTGGTAAGAACTTGACTCAGAAATGTATATGGAAAATATCAACCTATCTCCTGTGGTACCTTCCATACAAAACGACCTTTTTTTCGAAAAATAATATTTCTCCAATAATCTCCAAACGGACAACTGGAAGTTGTTTGAACTAGGTCTGTTTAATTGCCTTATAAAAGTAAACAAACCCTCAGAAAACAAAAACATTTTCCACTCTAATTCTGGCATTCTCCCATGCAAATGACCGAATTCACACTCGTAATTTTACATACATACCATTTTCGTAGGTACACTAAATTCAGACAAATTTTACGTTAGATGCATGCCTATAAAAATTTTACTCAGGATATGGAATGATATGGCTGACCCTAACTGGTACGTCCCATATGAGGCTGACGAAAATTTGACGAAAATTAATATTTTTCCATAATTTCGTATAAAAACCCCTCAAAACTTAAAAATATGTCTTAAAGGAAAGTAGTCTAAGAACATAAGAATGGAAGCCTCATTTAAACTTACGTGATTTTACACCTGAAACAAAGTTTACACTTAGTATATTGTATGAAAGGCTGACGTCGCCAGTTACTGACCACGCTATGCGCGCTTCGCCCAGTGTTCGAAAAATAATATTCTACCTTATCTTCATATGTGTAGTGCCAAGTACTATCTGTGTATTAAATTATATTTCTTCACGACAACCACTCCACTACACTACTGATCGAAAATAACAATTTTGTCTGCATTTTTATATCTTTAGTGCCAATTACCATCTGTGCATTGAATTTTGATGGCCTTGGTCTAATAACTACATTTTACATGACCCGCACCCTTTTGAAGGAGTTCTTTATTTTATTCTGATCCACTAAGTCTACTCCAGAGCCACCTACCGGGTCAATTCATATGAAAAATGTTCTCATGGTCAAACAAGCCTAAATTCTAAATTTCACTTAAATTGGTCAATTCTGTCAATGTTTTGATACATTGGTCCATACCTTCAACCCAAAGATGTTAACAATACTTGGTTTGAGTAAAATGGGGCCTTCAATATAAATTTTGGAAATTAGTTCACTCCATCACCATATACCGTGGGTCCATATATACAAAAACTTTGTTCTCATGATTACACAAACATACATTCTGAATTTCAGTTAAATTGGTCCATTAGTTCAAACTTTCTGTATGAATCCACTCCAGTGCCACCTACCGGGTCCATTTGTTAATAGAAGTATTTATCATGATCAAGCAAATATATATTTTAGTTAAAATGGTCCCTTCATTCAAATTTACGATATAAATCCACCCCAGTGCCACCTACCAGGTCCATTTTTACATATTTACAAATTTTTCTTATAATCAAACAGTTAAACAGTTGAATTTCATTTAAATTGGTCTAGCCATTCAAAATTTCTATATGAATCCACCCCAGCGTCACCTAGCGGTATGAAAATACAATGGTACCTATTCTCATACCTTCCAACTATATCTACGAAAATTCATAATGATTTTATAAAGATCGTGACAAGAGATTTTTGTATATTTGATACTAGTGGACCCGGCAATGCTTCGCTATTGCTTACTTGACGAATACTTATAATACCAAGTTACTCCTTTACCTGATCAAACTAACCACATCTCACTACCGATATTAAAACACACGTCTGCATATTCATACCTATAGAGCCAAGTACTATCTGTATACAAAATATTGTCGTTATATTCATGTCTGCATTACCGAATACTATAAAAGCTAATTTACACTACTGACATCATTGTTAGTATTTCCCTTTAAAATATGTCGTCAACATCGTGTAAATGAGGTTGTTTTGTCAGAATTTACCGACATACTTTTTTCTGACGACTTATTGACAATATTTTTGATAAAACAAACTGGCGCAATGTAAATCGTCCTTAAACTTTACTGGCACAACTCTAAAAAATACATAGTCAAAAGTGTCAGCAAACAAAATTTAAAAATGTTATGGTTTTAAGAGAAAACTCTTCTAATCCTTGCTCTTTGCTTCAACAACAGTACTTTTAGATAAAAATTAAATAACTTTTTGGTACAATAAAAGTACTTATTAGTACATTTAAAGTACTTTTTTGTTCAATGATAGGTAGTCTGTGGTACAGTTAATTGTTCTTTTTGTGAACAATTAAAGTATTTTTGAATACAATAAATTGTACTTTTTGGTACCAATAGGGTACTCTTTGATACTAAAAATGTTCTTTTTGGTACAATTAATGTACTTTCTATAACAATAAACTGTAAGTTTTATATTTTAGTACAATAAATGTACTTTAAGATAAAATAAATTGTACTTGTTGGTATCGACTATTATCTGTATATTAAATATTATCGGCCTAGGGCTAAAATGCAGTTTTGCCATGCCCTCTTCGGCCACTGATTGAGAAAAACAATTTCGTCTGCAAATTTGAACCTGAAGTACCAAAAACTATCTATGTACCAAATTGTAAAGGGTTTTCCAATAAGAGGTGTTATTTCAGTATTCAAAGAAAAATTCCATTTTTTGAGATAAATGATCGGATGCTTATTTCATAATAAAGAGGAAGGTATGCCGTTAATAACGAAAAACAACATCAGCCAAATGGCCACCACGAGCACAATTACAGGGCCATATCCTTTTCATGAAATTTTCCATAACCAAATCGCAAAGTCTTTAAATAGGTCTTGAATCGACGCTGGGCTGTTGGCGTAGACCTTATCTTTCACGTGGCCCCAAAGGAAGATGTTACAAGTTGTTAAATCACAAGATCTCGGTGGCCAATTGTGATCACCTCTTCGATAGATAACACGGTCCGGAAACTTTCCCGTAAACGATGAGTGGTTTCATTGCTTGTGTGGCACGTAGCGCCGTCTTGTTGAAAGTAAACGTTGTCCAGATCAATACCATCCAACTCCGAACATAAAAATCATTGATTATCTTTCGATAGCGTAATCCATTCACCATAACTATTGATCTAAGCTCATTTTCGAAAAAAATAAGGTCCAATCACCCCACCGGACCATAGACCGCACCAAATAGTCACACGTTGAGGATGGAGAGGCTTCTCAACAATAACTCTTGTGTTTTCCGAGCCGCAGATGCGACAATTTTGCTTGTTAACGTAGCCACCGAGGTGGAAATGGGCTTCATTAGTCAAGATGATTTTTTCGATTTTTTTTTGTTTAGCGAACTGTGACTGCAAGATTTTCACCATTTTTGTAGTGAATTTTAATAATTTCAAAGCATTGTTGAAGCGTGTATCGTTCGATTTTTAGTAATGGCGAAGTTTCTACTTGTCAAATGTCAAAGAATAAAAGCTTCAACAGTGACAGCTACCGAAATAGCGGGCCATTCACGATAACACCTCTCATTGGAAAACCATATATCTCTCTCAGTTTGGCCACGCCTATTGATCTAACATTAAAATTTCCTTTGCATATTAATATTCCTGTTGTCGAGTACTATCTGTGTATCAAATTTAATCTCTCTAGGACAAAAATGCAGTGTGCCACGCAACCTTCCCCCAATGAGCCAAAATAAAAATTTCCTCTGAATATTCATATTAGTGTTGCCGTGTACTAACTGGGTGTCAAACTTTATCTCTCTAGGGCTAAAATAGAGTTTTCCACGCCTACTCCGCCCACTGATCCAAAATTAAAATTTCGTATGCAAATTTATATTCGTGTTGTCGAGTACTATTTGTGTACACAATTTTATCTCTCCGGGGCTAAAATACAGTTTTGTCACGCTCCCCGTTGACCACTGATCCAAAATTTAAATGTCGTCTACATATTAATATTCTTATTTTGTTTTATTACAAGCTCAAGACCAATTTATGAAAGAAGCTATTTATTTAGCAGAATGATATTCTCATAATGCCCTGGTAGTCTGTACAGCTGTTTCGGATTCAACCACGAATCCTCATCAGCAGACTTTGGTATAATGATTGCAAAATGTTTATCAAGTCTTATGCACCAGAATTCACAACAAAATGAAAATTCTTTCTTGTTGTCGTGTACTATCTGGGTGCCTCTAGGGCTAAAATACAGTTTTTTCACTCCCACTGATCCAAAATTTAAATTTCGTCTGCATATTCATATTCGTGTTGTCGTTTGCGTTCAAATTTGTATCTCTCTGGGGCTAAAATACAGTTTGGTCACGCCCACTGATCCAAAATTAATATTTCGTCTGCATATTCATAATCGTGTAGCCGAGTACTATCTGTTTACCAAATTTTATTTCTCTAGGGCTAAAATACAGTTTTACCACACCCCTTCCGCCCACTTATCCAAAATTAAAATTTCGTCTGCATATTCATACTCGTGTTGCCGAGTACTATCTGTGCATCAAATTTTATCTCCCTAGCTCTAAAAACAATTTTGCCACGCCCAAACCCCCCATTCGACCAAAATTAAAAAAAAATTATAGCCTACGGTAATTTTCAAATATCATCTTGGAGTTTTTTTTAAATTAAAGTAAAGTTATTTTTAAATTAAAGTTAATTTAATTAATTCTTTTGTGACAACCCCATAATGCAATTTCCTTGATATGTCAGAAAGAACTCAAGAAACCTGATAGAAATTAGCATAGACATTTCTGTAAAGATTTGTTCGCGTACCGTTGATTGTCATAAATTAACTTCGTTTGTGGGCATAAAAAAATTACAAAAATTCTATCTACAATGTCCAGTGCATCCCTTATATTTATATTTGTCAATAAAACACAAACAAATGTAAAGAAATTATATTGTTATTTAAAAATTATAGCCCATCAAACGTACTATCTTAACAACATGCATTTCTTCTGTACGTATATCCTTTATTTCTCGTAGATGTCTTAAAGAAAGTCATCTTACGCAAACACATACTTGTGTGTATAAACGCACACACTCTCTGTATACGCATTGAAATACAAAAAGACAAAAATCAGCACATAAATCTTATACGAAGAAATTTTCCAATGTTCTTCAAGATACGTACGTTCAGATAAAAATTTGAGTACATTTTCCATTCACATATCCTAGCTTAATAATTTGACACAACCAAGTGAGTGTATTTCACTGCTGATATCCTTGTTGCTATTCGACTTCGACACAGCGCTGTAGAGTGAGAGTGTATAGCTTCATGTGGGAATATCATTTTGTTGGCATCGTAATGTGAAACATAACGAGCGTGCAGTAATAATAAGAACGATCTATATTATTTACACACGACCATAGAGATACGGATGAATGTCAATTAGCAAAAGGGAAATATCCTTTTAAATACACACAGCAACAATCGCTATCCCACCCTAGCCATCGAGCAATGCCTGGTAATGGGAAACGATAAAATTGTCAGATGAAGATGTTACAAATTTAAAATCTACAGGGAGGGTATAAGATTGGAAATAAGCAAAATTTTAAATTGGAAAAAAGATTTATGACCGAATGCGAGTGTACAGTGTTGCAGTGTTGTAGTAGAAAATGATGGTGATAGTATCAAAATGTCAGCCATGAGATTGTACACAGCAGCAGTGTTGCTATTGTTAAAAACTCCCAAGATGTTTTTGAAGGCTTCGCACCAAGGTGATAGATAATTATTATTAATGCACTTAAAGAAAGTTATGCAGTGCGGCAAAGTCTTGTATGGAATGACTGCAATAGTTTTAAGAAAAATTATTGTGTTGACTTAAGTAGCAAGGAATTGTTAGTGTATGTTATGTCAGCTATGCAGTTGCAAGCTAAAGATTTACCAGGAAGATGAAACATCTTTTGGTTATAACATTTAAAAAGTGAACATAAAATAAAACCGCAGTAAGTAAGATTTTAAAATTGTTAACTAGTTCTTAAATTAAAATTTTGCAATAAACTTTAGCACTATGCTAAATTGGCTATGTCGAAGGTTATTCCAAACTAAAGCAGAGGAATAAAATATGAGATACTGCATGTGACTATTCATCATATTTGACACCACATTTGTTTAGGGATTGTATCTAACAAACAGTAGATAAAAGAAAGGTACAACATTTGAACAAATATCCTATCCTATCCTATTAATATTATAAATGTGAATGTCGGACTGTTTGTTTGTTTATTTGTTTGTTTGTATGTTTGTGGCTTAATCACGCCTAAACGGCTGAACCGATTTCAATGAAACTTGGAGGGTAGTTAGTATACAGTATGAAAAATACCGTAGGCTATGGGCGAAATGGGCGTGGCAAAACTTTTTTTTAAAGCTAGGGAGATAAAAATTGATGCACAAATAGTACTTGGCAACACAAATATGAATATGCAGACAAAATTTTAATTTTGGATAAATGTGGCGGAGGGGTGTGGCAAAGCTGTATTTTAGCCCTAGAGAAATAAAATTTGGTAAAGAGATAGTACTTGGCTATACGAATATGAATATGCAGACGAAATTTAAATTTTGGGCCAGTGGGCGTGACCAAACTGTATTTAGTCTCCGATAGATAACATTTGGTACACAAATATTACTCGACAACAGGAATATGAATATATAGACGAAATTTTAATTATCAAAAAGTGAGTAGAGTTATTGTGACCAAACTGTATTTTAGCCCCAGAGAGATACAATTTTGTACACAAATAGTACTCGACAACACGAATATAAACTTTCAAACGAAATTTAAATTTTGGTTCAGTGGGCGTGAAAAAACAATATTTTAGCCCTAGAGGCACCCACATAGTACACGGCAACACGAATATGAATATGAAGAAGACATTTAAATTTTGGATCAGCGGAGCGTGACAAAACTGTATTTTAGTCCGAGAGAGATCAAATTTGCTACACAGATAGTTCTCAAACAACACGAACATGAATATGCAGACGAAATTTAATTTTTGGTTCAGGGGGCGGAGTAGGCGTGGAAAACTGTATTTTAGACCTAGCGAGATAAAGCTTGACACCCAGATAGTACACGGAAACACTAATATGAATATGCAGAAGAAAGAGATATAATTTGGAACACAGATAGTTTTTGGCACTTCAGGTTCAAATTTGCAGACGAAATTGTTATTCTGAAACAGTGGTAGAATAGGGCGTGGCAAAACTTAATTTTAGCCCTAGACCGATAACATTTAATATACAGATAATATTCGATACCAAAAAGTACAATTTATTCTATCAAAAAGTACATTTATTGTATATTGTTATAGAATGTATATTAATTGTACTAAAAAGAAAATTTATAGTATCAAAGAGTACCTTATTGGTACCAGAAAGTAGAATTTATTGTATTGAAAAGTACTTAAATTGTACACAAAAAAAACAATTAACTGTACCACAGGCTACCTTTATTGAACAAAAAAGTACTTTAAATGTACTAATAAAGTTATTTATTGTACCAAAATGTTATTTTATTTTGCCACAAATTATTTTTAGTGTATCAAAAAGTACTTTTATTTTTATCAAAAAGTACTGATGCTAAATCAAAAATCAAGTATTAGAAGAGTTTTTTTTCTTAAAATCATAAAATTTTTAAATTTTATTTGCTGACACCTTTGACGACATGTTTTTCAGAATTGTGTCAGTAAAGTTTACATTGCAGCAGTTTGTTTTATCAAAAATTATGGCAATAAGACGTCGGAAAAAAGTATGTCAGTAAATTCTGACAAATAATATCATTTACACGATGCTGACACATTTTAAAGGGAAACACTGACCATGATGTCAGTACTTGGAGCTATAGATAAGAATTTGCAGACAGGTGTTTTAACATCGGTTAGTGAAATGTGGTTAGTTTGATCAGGTTAAGGAGTAACTTGGTATTATAAGTATTCGTCAAGTAGGCAATAGCGAAGAATTGCCGGATCCACTTGTATCTAATATATGAAAATCTCGTATCACAGTCTTTATAAAATCTTTATAAAATTTCGTAGGTATAGTTGGTAGGTACCATTGTATTTGCATACCGTTAGGTGGTGCTGCGGTGGTTTTATACAGAAAGTTTGAAAGAATGGACCAATTTAACTGAAATTCAGAATGTATGTTTGTTTTTTTCATGGCAACAACATTTTTGTATATATGGATTCAGTATGTGACGCTGGAGTTGACTAATTTCAAAAATGTATATAGATTACCCATATTTTTCTCAAACCCAGTATTGTAAACATCTTTGGGTAGAACATATGGACCAATTTACCTGAAATTTTGGATGTATATTTGTTTAGTCATGAGAAAAAAAAAATAGTGTACAAATGGACCCGGTAGGTGGCGCTGGGGTGGATATATACCGACAATTTACAGAATTGACCAATGTAAGTAAAATTTAGAATGTAGGTTTGTTTGACCAAGAGAACATTTTTTATTTAAATTGACCCGGTAGTTGGCACTGGAGTGGACTTAGTGGATGAGAGTAAAATAAAGAACAAAATGGTGCGGGGTATGTAAAATTTATTTTTTAGACCCAGAGCATCCAAAATTTATTACAAAAATGGTAATTGGCACTACAGATATGAATATTGTTATTTTCGATGAAAACTGTTATATTCGATCGTAGTAGGGTAGGTAGGTGGAGTGGTACAAATGTTTTTAGTCGTGAAGAAATACAATTTGATACACATGAAGATAAGTTAGAATATTATTATACGATCACAAGGCGAAGAGCGCATAGCTTGGCCCGGAACTGGCGACGACAGCCTTCCCTACAAAAAAAATGTATAACATTTGACAGATGTAAGGTAAGTGTGTATGAGGCTTACATTATTAAGTTCTTCACAGAAAAAAATTACGACAAATGAATTGTCATATTAAATACCATTTCGTCAATACAATTAAATATTTAATTAAAAAGGCGCCAACAACCGAAATTTCAAAAACAATAAACATTGTTGTCACATTTAAATTTAAATTCTTTTTGTTTTTGTTAAATTTGAAAAGTGGTAAAAAATTTTTAAATAGGACAATTTACAACCACTCTCAAATGGAAAAATTGTTACAAATTAAAATTGAATGCTAACAATTTTATTTAATTACTTAAGAACAATTGTGTTTTTTTCTGTGTTGGATTTGTGTACTTGGATCTTGGTACATTTCATTAAAAATATCTTAATATATGGTAAATAAGCGGCTTCTACTTAGGTTAAGTCTCCGTTACATTGGGAGATCAAAAATATGAACTTTAATATTTTAAACAATAGATCGATTAGAAAGCAAATGTGTTTTTGTGGAAACTCCATAAACCATGTTATGTAAATGTTTTTTTTTACAAATATATACGTATCAATAACTTGGGGGGTAAGACAAAGATTGAATATGAGAATATGTGAAAAGATGCCCAAACATCTGTCGAAAAATTAATTCATGTGTATGGGAGATGAACCTGAAACTTAGTTTAGTCTATATCCGGTACACTTCTCGATTTCGGTCATCCGCGACTACGTCTTATACAGAGTCATTTATATTGAAAATATTAACATGACTGATAGATCAAGCTGCAGCATAATAGTACAGAAATAGCAGTTATGTGAACTAACTGATACCTGATATTGATACTAATACTGGAAATTGCCCACTGATGCCAAATCAAGGTGGGTAAACATTTACAATACCAAACTATGTTTTAATCGCCAAAAAAAAATGTTAAGACGGTCATGTTAATCACTTTCATAACTAAATGTATACCAAATTTGTTTAAAAAAGATCCGTAACAAATTGCAAAGTTATCATTAATACTATAACTTAGGAATTATGGCTCTCGCAGTACTCTAACTAAGATATCAAGAAGACCTTATCGCAAATATTTCTATAAGAGAGCTTTCATTAGGGGCATGGCTATTATTAATATTCTCAATCTTAGTTTGCGACTGATGCTAATATTACCAGTTGTGTTGGTTATCATTTAAATCGGAAAAAAAATTGTTAGAGCCGGCCATTCTGTCTTCTATCGTGCCAGCTATACAGCCATTCATTTAGCCAGGTAGATATACATCCATGCAGACAGAGAGGACGTACCTTAAATTACTGATAACAATTTCGTCTTAATTTTAACTAGTCTAGCCTAAACCTATTAAATACGCCAACTTTTGAAAGCTACTCCACACTTTCCTGCTACTGCAACTAGATATCAAAAAGAAAAATTAATTCAAAGCCTATTGATATACATAACTGCTGCAGACATCCGCATCGAAACCTTACATCTTTATCTGCATTTTCATAATTATGTATACAAATTACCATTAATTTATGACCCCAAACAAATATGCTCGTCTGCTATAGCGTGTAAAAGAATAAAGCGCATTTTAGATACTTTATGAAATCTTTAACACACCGCCATACATACCACACACACACACATACATACACATTACAACATCGATTTCAAGCTAAGCGATGTTGAAGCACTGAAACAACTGTATGTAACAACTGCATGAGTGTGTATGTTTGTGTGAGCGCGTTAGCGTTGTGTGTGCGAGTTTATATGTATATATGTATGTAAGTTCATTTGGTTGCAAAGTGTTCTGGCATCTGTTAAGCATCGGGCAATGCGGGTCCGATGTATGCCAAAGGGAGTTTAGTGTTGTTTTTTTCCACTAAATCCATCTTTCGGTATACACAAAGTCCATAAAGTCATGCTGATAAATCAAGCAGAAAATCAAAAGCAACATTTTCAAAGTGTTTTATTTTAATGATGGGAACACTAATACATGTACAAGCCACACAAAACATGGCAAGCGAACGAACGAACATAACAAAGAACTTCAGGCAGCACAAGTATAAATACACTCACGTAAACACAAATGTACGTACACAAATAGCAATGTATGTACGTGTTTGGAAGTAGATGTGTGCCAGTGTTTTAGAAGCACACACGTGCACACTGATGTATACGTTTATACAGATAACTTGGCTAAATCTCAAAGGAACCAAATAACATTTATTTTAAACACTCACACATACACTCACATTTGGATACCTTACGGATGCTGTGTGGCGATGTATACATTGTAAGTGTGTTTGTGGTTGTATAGAAGTCTCTATATTTACCTCTTTGTGAGAATAATGAAATAAAGCTTTTTTTCTCTGTCTCCGTTGCTCTCTCGCTCCCTGTTGTGTTGAGAAACATCGTAAAGTTCCTTGACTGCTGTGCAGAGTCTTCGATGCCCTCTGAATATATTTGAACTCTAATATGATTTTTATGACGTCATTAAGGAACAGAAACTGCTACACCTTCCCTTAACATTGGAGTCCTTTATGTGATGGCATTACGCTAAGGTGTGTTTGGCACAGCTCACTTCGCGCTGTTCCCGATGGCTGTTTTTGATGGCTGGCTGACTTTTTCAATGTTCACAACAAGCGAGCATTGCTCTTCCAATGGAAGCTGCAAATAACGAAACCATTTCGTGAAAAACCCGCAAAGAGAGCATCGTTTGGTTACGGCTGTCAAAGCTTTGCACACACATTCACCTATTTTTGTTGCTTTGCATAAAATGCTGTAAATGCTGTCCTGTCCTGACGTTCCTTTGTTAGGCAGTGAGAGTGTCCGTTGGTCCAGGCCGATTGGCCTGGTCATTCCCTTTTCCACTACACTTACTATAAAATGCTGTGCATTCACTATAACTAATGGTTGTGTCACAAACACACACAGGCACATAGGGACATCAACGTGTGCGTGTGTGTGCTGGCTTTATGAGTTGTGTTTTCATTTTGTTTGTATTGAAATGTCAGCTAAGAGTACTTGTCAGTTTGACATTTGTGTTTGTTGTTGTTTGGAATCATAAATACGAGTACTTAACGTGTATATAAACACACAAACACACAGTCAGTCCCTTGTATATACTACATACATCTATATGGCTCTGTGTCATTTATGATTATTTGGGCGTTGAGTTTTCCTGTAAAGCTTTCCATTTTATTTTGTTTTGCATTTCACTTGAATATGAATGAATTCTCATATGACATCGCTTGGCTGTTTTGTATATTCCGTTCTTGTTTATACTTTAGCGAGTATTCTCATAGAGTGTATTTGTGTAGGTGTGTGTGTGTGAGTGTGCTGCGTATGTGTGTTGGCGTGCAAAACTTATGATTGAGGTCTATTGTTGTAGCGAGAAAAGGATTTTGATGATGCCGAGTTCATATCGTTTAAGTGGAACTAAATCTTTGAATGGTTTTTAATGAAGTCTCCGTCATCCTTAGCCTTCAACGGTAACGTCTAACATTGTACTTAGATGACTTTTATTTATTTTGGTGAGAATGTTATCCGAAAATATGATCTCAATAAGGAAATGAAATGTTATATTTAAAACAAACAAAAGAAAAATGGTAACAGTAGTGAAAACTTTAACAGTTCGTGTTAGTTTAAACTTAACCTATATACAAGAATTATTTATATGTCTATTAAAATATTTGATCTACCTTAAAAATATTAATGGCCGGCCGTGGCATAGTGGTTAGAACACTCGATTACTACGATCCCGGCCCCTTCGATGTTGTCGACAGTAACTTCGCAGTATAAGAGCCGAGATAATCGGCATGTGTATTAAAAGCTTCTCAAACAGTGACGTTCGCATTCGTCGATAAACAAGTAGGTGCCGTTTCTTGGGAACCTAATATAGAATGCGTGTTAATTCACAACAACGCGAAATGCATCCATACCTCATTCATGGGGTGTAAAGGGAAAATAAGTTTTTTAAGATTTATACAAAAATTTTATACCAACTGTTCTTGTTTTAAGCTTAATTCGACAAACTTGTATAAGAATATATCCGTAAATGTATGTGGGCGAATTCTGTCCTGTGTGTGGGAGGTACCCCAAAGAGTGCCAAAAATCTTCCGGTTTGGTAGTAATGAGAGCATTACTCGAGTTATACAGCCATCCAGCCAGCTTAATCTTCTTAAAAGTCCTGAAACGGATATGAACTTACTTATGCATCACACTTTTTATACCTTCTGGTACCTCTCATACAAATACATCATTCCGCCCACTTAAGAAATCGAGTAATAATATCAATACACCCAACGGCATCGTACCCAATTCTGTAATTAGTAAAGCTATAACAGGATAACGTTTTTGAAAAAAAATTTGAAGTCTAGCCACGCCCCTTCTGGTATCTCCCATACAAATTTATCTTTCCGCCCACTTAAGAGATGGAGTAATAATATCAATAAATCCAACGCGATCGTACCCAAATTCTTAATTTAGTAAAGTTATAGCAGGATACAGTTTTTGAGAAAAAACACTGGAAGTCTAGACACGCTTCTTCTGGTACCTCCCATACAAATGTACCACTCCGCCCACTTAGAAATGGATTAATAATATCAATATAATAGAAAAGTTTTTGTTTTCTGAGGGTAAGGGTATATGTAGGTCGGGTTGCCTGACTGAAGCTTTCTTACTGGTTTGTAAGTACACTGAATCCCGTCGAATTTTGCGTAAGTTGTACGGTTATGGAAATTTGAATTAGGAATGAATATAGACTATATCAGTACCTCCCATAGAAAATGACCTATTGTCACACTCATTCTGCTACCTCCCAAAACTTAAACAATATATTATATTGGGTGATGGTATTTATCAGTCAGTTTACCTGACTGAAATTTCTGTACTGGTTTTTGTGTCAAATGGTATATACCCGCACCCTTATTGGTGAGGGTGTAAAGACTAGATAAGTAAGCTACACACTGTTTTTTAATTATGAAAGTACACAAATAAAGATTTTACTTTTTATAAATAATAGAGCTCATATTTGATCACTTTTCCAAAACTTTACTTCTAAGCAGGATTCGAAGGGTTCCCTTAAAATTAGCTCGATAGCCAGGAGTATTTTTGTACTTGGCTTGCGAGCTGATTTTATATTGGGACCAGGGACTACGAGCTGTAGTCCGAAAAGTACTTAACTGTACCACAAAGTACTTTTATTGCACAAAAAACAACTTAATTGATCCACAAATTAATTTTTGTTCCAGATATCTTTTTTAATACTAAAAAGTACTTTGATGATCCCTTGTACTTTTCTGTTCCACAAAGTACCTTTTTTATACCAAAGTAGTTTTATTGTACGATAAAGTACGTTGTTGTTTCATAGTACTTAAAAGTATTTTTAAAGTGCCTGTATACATTCGACGTTTATACTTTACATTGAATTGAATTTATATTTTTGAATTTTTAAGTTTTGAACTGAAATTGTACTTTACCATAAATAGTACTTTACCATGAATTTTTCTTTCATTTTTGTCTCATGTCTAATTAGTACATATATCCTATCATTATTGTGAAATATATTTCGAATAAGATTAGTTTAGTTTAGTCTTCTTACAAAATAAGTAAAACTAAAATCTGTCTTGCCATCATCTTACTCTCAAGTTTTATTCTACCAAATTAAACCCAATAATTCTTGAATTAATTAGAATTCTATTTATCTTTTATTTCTACTCAAATCATACAATTTCCTAACCTCAATGAGAAATTGTATGATTTAAATCTACATAACTAACTGCCGAGATTTCCAGCTTTGGAGAAGAGTCGCCTTGACCTCCCACTTTTATCAAAACCATTCCAACTGGGTCTAGTGTAGTATATCTAGGCAAATTGATAACGACAACAACAACGCCATCAGCTGCGATCTAATTATCAATCAACCAATTGTTCAGTCCCAAAAGTACTTTTCTGTTTCACAAAATAACTTTTTTGTATCAGATTACCTTTATTTTATCCAAAAATACTTTTGTTGTACAAAAAGGCAACACGATGTCTAGTTTCTTCATTTGGTGTTATTTTCCATCTTGGGGCTTCGGCTCTCAGCTCGTGAACCAAGAGCCTCAAAATTTCATATTAGCTAATAATTTGAGAGCTCCTACTTTTCTCTTGGCTCGCGAGCCGAGAGTTCATTTGTAGTTTTTAGGTTTCGAGTCAAGAGGTGAGTAGAGCAAGCTATTATATAGCTTGCTTTAAGATATACAACAGTTCTTTAGGTTGCAAATATACCGCTCTATACCGATTAAAGTATGAACTAATAATTCTAAGCCGCTCACAAAGCCACCCGTAAGTAACCTTAGGTGGATTCAGTAGGTTTTGATGCTTCAATTTAGGATTATTGTCACCCTAATTCCTACAGTTTAGCCTCGTAGACTAGAAGCTGTAGATTGATCATTTACGGCTGCTCTTACACGCTATACGTTTATGGGTTTCTATAAAGTTCGTGGTTGATTTATTGTTAAACCTTGCAATTGAATCGATGGTGCTTCAGTTTTATGCCGTATGCTGAAATAAATACAAAATTTTCGTTGCGCTTTAAGAGTCGTTGTTTCGATAGTGATTGCGTACGCAGAATGCAGGTTGTGTTCCGCTGAATACCACCATATAACTGATTTCGTATTGACTGCACTTGCATTTCGTAATTCACAACAACGCACACTGGTTCCGATTTGCAATCTAGCTGGACAAAAGCTCAAAATTTATGTGCTTCAAATCAAAATATATTTCACTGTAATTAAAGCTAGATATTTATGCAGTTGGGACCGGCCGTGGCATAGTGGTTAGAATACGCGACTACCATGCGGGAGATCACAGGTTCAACTCCTGGCTCCAGTCATCTTAAAAAAAAAAAAAAAAAATCCTTTCATTGTCGGCTCCCCTTGAATGTTGTTGACAGCAGCTTCGCAGTATAAGTGTCGAGTCAATCGGCATGTCTTTTGGGAAAATTTACATAAAATTGTCCTTAAAAAAACAGAGAGCAGTATTTTGCCATACCTTACAACAAAATACCCAAATTCCCAAAACGGGGAAAATATGTTCCAAAACTCCGAATTTTGTACTAAAATGACCATAGAGTCTTTGTTTATGACAGGGATGTTGAAATACGTTACGGTTAACTAGCCCACAAACAAATTTTTTTTTTTTAAAAATACATCTGCATGAACATTTCTATAAGAAAAAGTAAGGAAATTGCCAACCCCCAAAAGAAAGTTTATTGTTACAAACGAAAGAATATAGTCGCCATTTTGAAAAAAAACCATTAAAAATATGATTTTCTTTGGATTTTTTATTTTTATTTACGATGCATGATTCTTTCTGCAATTTTACTAATGATATAATTATATTTACAATCAAAGAAAAACTAAGCTTACAACCTCAAAAATACTAACATCGTCCGAAAATGACAGCATTTTTTTTTTTTTAATCTATTGTCATAAATGAGATATCATATATATGTAAGCATTTTTTTTTGAGGTTTTTCAAAGCACTGTCTAAATGCAAAAAATCGTTTGAATCGGTTTACACATCATCTTAACTTAAAACACCTCAGCTTTAACTATTTTAAATTTCATCAAGATACCATTATCCGTTTAAAAGTTACAGAGTTAAGTCCAACAAAAAACCGAGAAGGAACCACTGTGCAACGCGAGTAGCTGTGCCATACCTCACTTATGGGGTGTAAAGGGTAAGTAACATTTACAAAGTGCGAGAAGTTATCCTACTCTTTAGGTATAAAAGGGAAATTATGTTTGTGTACCCTCACCCTACGGGTAGGAGGGCATATATCATTTGATATGACCCAAAAGTGTAACGCATAGAAGGAGTCACTTTTGACCCTAGGTTTCTTTGAACTAAAGTCGATTCAAGACTTTTTAAGTCGTTTGAGTCTAGTCTGTCTGCCTGTCTGTCTTGCTGTCCGGCTGTCCGGCTGGTACGCATGATAACTCTCGAAAGACGCAACCCAGTGTTTTGAAACTGTGCACGGGTTAATATTTCCCCAAAACTACTTACGGTATTGAAAATGGGCTACATACCCACGACCCTTCTGGTACCTCCTATACATATATACCATTGCACCCATCTGGTACCGCCCACTTTAGAAATCGATTAATATTATTAACAAACCCGAAAGATAAAGCAAGATAAAGTTTTGGAGAACAAATCTGTAATTCTAGCCACGACCCTTCTAGTACCTCCCATACAAATATATCATTCCGCTCACTTAGAAATCGAGTAATAATATCAATTCTCCCAACATGATCGTTGTCAAATTCTATTCTTTTACATATCCGATCTTCTGAGCTCACTATTGCCAATACCTTTCATAAACTTGGGTCACAATGTACGTTGTTATTTGACGAGCAATCAAATAGACCCTTTTCAGAAAATAGTAAGGAAGGATAGCAAGTGTTGGAGATAGCGTGTATGAAGACCGTAACCAATCAAATCGACGCCGTAAAACATCGTGTCCTTCCGTCTACAGCAACCTGGCAAATTGTACTGAAATTTTACTGATCTTAATTTATAGGCTTGCAGGATCCAATACGTTAAAAATTATAGACGTAAGTCTTAAATTTATTTCATTACTAGCTGGCCCGGAAGACTTCGTCCTGCCTCCAAATTTTTGTAAAATTTGTTGAGTATAGTTGAAATCTAAACACGATTGGTTTATTTTTTTGACCTCCAAAATATTTCAATATAAAGGGCGAGGTTTTCCCGGCAAATTTTGTTATTCATATATCTTAAAGGTTATTATATATTATTATAAGAATTGCTTAAACGGATCAGCAGTGTCGTTCATGATGTGATGAAAACTTACTTATTGATAGGCATATATTCTAAAACCACATTTTTAAGCCGATTGACTGACATATAACTTTCTGCGTTGGTGTACTGGGTGATTGTACCTTTTTATCCTAAGTAGTACGAATTTCCAAAATGCATTCATTAGGCTCAGCAACCCCATTAACCGTATGGTCTAGGTGATTTCAACAGATATTCCTATTTTCGTTATTGTCCCCACTTTGTGAAGCTCTCTAATTCAGTAGGAAGTGCGCCATTATTAAAGTAAGTCATTCTTCTTTAAGCCTTTTTGCGGTCTGGGTGACCATCTACAGTCAATCCCAAATTTCCTGAAATTTTCTGACAAATGGGGTCAACCGTTTTCACAATTAGTGGTGACATCAAAATGTACATCTTTTTTATATATATAGACTTCTGAATAACTATGATGCTAAAAAAAGTGACTAAATGACATTCCAAAAATTAAGTGTATCATAAGCTAAACAGCGGCAACTGGTTCCAAACATACATTCAAAATTTTCTCATGCCAAAAAAATCATATATTTTAAGTGAAATCGGACAATCGATCTAAATTTTCGAAATAATTCAACCCCAGCCAAATCAACTGCGGGTCCATATATACAAAAAAATTCTCATAATAAAACAAATATACATTCTAAATTTTAGTCAAATTGTTCAATTCATTAAAATTTTCATTATAATTCTACCATAGCGACACCTACCGGGTCAATTTATACAAACAATTTTTCTCAAGGTTCCACAAACATAAATACTAAATTTGAGTTAAATTGGTACATGCATTCAAATTTTCGATATAAATCCACCCTAGCGCCATCTACCGGGTCCATTTGTACATACGATTTTTTCTGA
This sequence comes from Muscina levida, assembly GCA_964034835.1. Classification (NCBI taxonomy): domain Eukaryota; kingdom Metazoa; phylum Arthropoda; class Insecta; order Diptera; family Muscidae; genus Muscina; species Muscina levida. The sequence continues at coordinate 35,357,863 of OZ035883.1, forward strand.
TGATCAAACTAACATAGATTCTGAATTTCAGTTAAATTGGCCCTTTCGTTAAAATTTTGATTGTAAACCGACCCCAGCGCCACCTACCGGGTCCATTTGTACATAAAATGTTTTCTCATGATGAAACGAATATTCATTCTAAATTTCAGTTGAATTGGTACATGCATTCAAATTTTCGATATAAATCCACCCTAGCGCCACCTGGATTTGATTTTTTTCAACACAAACAATCTACGGAAAATTTCGAATCGAATAAAAATGGTATGACATACGTGGTATGACATACGTGGACCATTTCATTTTTATATATATAGATTTCTGACAATTGGCTCTACAACAGCTCAATGAAGGTCGGATGTTATTGCAACGTTTTTTTTACCAGTGAAGATAAACATTTTTATAAAAAAATTGCAGCACTTAGGCTGCACACATATATTTTGTTCTTTTTTCTTTTAAAATGAGGTACCATGATAACGAACTGTTTTTTTACCTAAAATTGAAGCGCTTGATGTGTCGGCGACGTTTGATTTTGGCATGACGACAATGACGTTATTGAGAAATCATTTTAGTAAACAACAAACTATTCTATTTTTTTTTTTGTGATATCAACTGTTTATCTTCGGGATTATGCTAGGTCAAAGTTTTCATTGATAAGCCAGCTACTTTTCAACACTGGTAAGCAAACATTACTCGAGTTATTCGTGAGATACTGTTGACAATGCTACAAAAAGTAGTCAAAAGTTAGTCCAAATTGACCAATTAAATTCTGCTAAAAGTATGTTATAGAAAATTCATCCCTTAAAACAGATACCAAACAAATATTCAGTCTTCACTGAATTGAACTAAAAGGTTGCATTTGTGCAATAATTAATTGGAAAATATTAGCTTTTTATCCAACATTCAACATAACAACATAACAAATAATTGTGTATTTGTTTTTTGTTAGTCGATCTTACAGTACATTATATTAATTTACGTTAAGTGTATCGAAATGATACAACAAATTCGGCTCAAGATCAGAAAAGTGTTTTTTATTTATTGTTTGATATTTTGGTCAAATTCAGAGTGTCACGCACTAGGATGACGCGTTTCGAACTAAATGACGAGTTCATCTAGTTCGTCTGAAGATCGAAACGCGTCATCCTAGTGCGTGACACACTGAATTTGACCAAAATATCAAACAATAAATAAAAAACACTTTTCTGATCTTGAGCCGAATTTGTTGTATCATTTCGATACACTTAACGTAAATTAATATAATAACAAATAATTTTTCATTTTGTATACCTAAGGTCAATAAAAATATGTAATTTTTCGATATTTATTAAGAGTTTAACAGAAATTTATGCATTAACAGTAATGGTCACTCGTTTCCCTGTTGGTAGCACAGTGATAGTATCTATACTGCTGAAACTAGCGTCTATTTATACATTCCGCTAAATACCATTTTTAGTACAAGGCATTGCCAAGATCCTCTTGCCAGGCATACACAATCCTGCCCCGTGTGCCCCACTAATTTCCCATGGAATATTATTATATAATTTTCTCATTGATTGCGGCACGCTTTTGCATATAATTATTATGAAATTAAATTTTCTCTTACAGACTTGGCATCCCTGGTTGTTCATGGTCTCTGTATCGTCAGACTCTTTTTAGTTTTTGGTGAGGGAAATATGCTTCCGATCTTAATTAAGAACTCATGTAAATTGTAATTATTTGGCACAGGAACGTATTATTAATTTATTTCTACACCATTTCCTTAGCATTCACATAAAGTAGACCAGTCGCTATGTTACGTTCAACAAACCTATCAAACGATGTGTTTATAAACACGGCGTAATAAAAGCTGGTCACTTTAGGGTGAACATAAATACACACTGATTCATTGTATACATCCCATGATAAACTGCCAAGAGCTTTATTACACTGGATACCGAGCTCTAGAGAATTGGACGGGGGCCGGAGAAGGACTCGGCCTCACCTCAACAACAGAGACATAACAATGGTATCATCCATGCTAAAGCAATGGACTGAAAGGTTCAAGGAAGGTGTAGGTGTATTCGTTTTGGTGTTGAAGACACAATAAAGGAATGCTGGGGTATTAGAGCTGCGCTTGCCATTGTTGTAACTAGTATTTGCTGGTGCTACTGTCACTGTCACAACCTTTCCACTAGTGGCGACGACGGCTGCGACGATACCGATGCCGATGCCGTTGTCGGTGATGATGATGATTGTCCTCCTGATGCTGATGTTGGTTGATGTCTCTGGCACTCTGATGCTGATGACTACGATGACGAGGCAAATGACAAACCATCATTCTTTTAAAATAGTGTGTGCTCCATTATAGCGCTACGAACGACATTGGTTCGAAATAAATAGTACTCGTCATCGGCGTGGCGCGGTCGCCGGTGGTATGGGGGGCAAATGAGCAAATAATGTTAATGCAGTTTGGGGAGGTCGTGGTTGCCAACAATTGTGTGTCTCTGTGTGGCGAGATATCATCAACAGCGGCGATAGGCTCTGCACTAATGGTGGTGGTGGTGGTGATGGCGATGGTCTTGGCGGTGGTGCTACTAGATGAAGAGGTGTTCGTTGTTCGTTAAGTTAACGACTCCTTTGATGCATATTATGGTCCTGTGTGTAAGCTCATAGCATGCCATTACACAGGTACAGTCACATCCCAAAATGAAAATTATTCACGAGCCAACAAATTACACCTCGCAACTAGATCCTTTACATAGCTACCGTCTGATTAATAGCCTGATACGACAAAATGCATGCGATTGCCAACACATGTAAACCAAAAATTGCATCTTACCTATGAGGTTGGAAAATAATTTCGAATGATTAAAACCAAATTACATTAGTGCATGACTTAAAAGTCAGCAAGGTTTGCATTGGGTGACACTGTTACATTGATGCTTAACAAGAGAAAGCAGAGGCTTTGAGGCATGGGAAAAAGAGAAAGTAATTTTAGAGGAAGTTATTTGATTAATACCAACCATAGGAGATTATAACTGAATAATAAATGTGTTTTAGGTGCAAATGAAGGAAGCAAAAAGGTGACAAATTATTATAAGATTATGTAAGCAAATGGTTCAATTTGTGATAATTATAGTTAGGGAAATGGATCCGTTGGTTCAAGCTTATTTTAAGGAAGGATATATCAACGAACATTTTGGTAATAGGGTTTAAATTAAAAACCAGTACAGAAATTTCAGTCAGATAAACTGACTGATAAATACCATCACCCAATATATGATATTGTTGAAGTTTTGAGTTATTGAAATTAACCGCTTTATAAGTGAAAATCCTTATGTAATATTATATCCCTACTTGTGGAGCGCAAACGGTTATAGATAGGACTTTCGGTCAGTTATCTATATGGGAGGTACTAAAAGGTAACACGGGTGCCTGTTTGGAAGCTATGGGAGAAATCTTAATGTGTACATCTTACGCAAAATTCGACTGAATTCAGTGGACTTACACTAAACATATGTATGTAAAACTATGAGTGTCTAGTGGGTCATTGCATGGGAGGTACCAGAAGGGATGTGTCAAATAGTACGATTTTCTGAGATTTTGCCTCCTATAACAAGTTAAATTTACTGAACAAATTTCATTATCCCCTAGGTGCGCATTTTGAAGTTTGGTATAAATATAAATTTTCCGAAAAAAGGTCATTTTGTATGGGAGATAACAGAAAGGGTGAACCGATATAGCCTATATTCATTCCCAGTCAAATTTGAATAAGCGTACAACTAACGCAAAATTTGACTGAATTCAGTGTACTTACAAAAAACATATGTATGTAAAACTATGAGGGTCAATTCGGTCATTGTATGGAGGTACCAGATGGGGTGTGGCAAAGGTTTCGGTTTTCTTAGGGTTTGTCTACTATTACAAGGTAATTAAACTGACCTCCAGTCGTCCCTTTCGGAAATTATGAAATAAATATTAATTTTCCTAAGATAGGTAATTTAGTATGGGAGGTACCAGAAGGGGTGGGGTTATTCAACCATTCACAATACCATTACTTCGTTTTGGAAAATATTAATACTGGTAAATTTTCGTACCGACCAGTTAAGGTTTACTCGAGCTATCCTGCTCAATAGCTGTTCAGTCAGACAGACAAACGGAAATCGCTCAATTGTCTTTAAAGGTCCTGAAACGAATTTGTTGGGCATATAACTATGAAATGGGTGGCCAATGGTGGATTTTCATATGGAAATCTTTAAATGCGATTATCTCGTAAACTAAGCGTCTAATCAAGAAAAGGAGCTTAATTAGTGATCACTATAAAATACTTAAGAAATCACTGGTAATAGATGGGCATATTACCATGAAATGGGTGGCCAATGGTGAATTTTCATATGGAAATCTTTAAATGCGATTATCTCGTAAACTAAGCGTCTAATCAAGAAAAGGAGCTTAATTTGTGATCACTATAAAATTCTTAAGAAATCCCTTCTAATGGATGGGCATATAACCATGAAATGGGTGGCCAATGGTAGATTTTCATATGGAAATATTTTAATGCGATTATCTCGTAAACTAAGCGTCTAATCAAGAAAAGGAGCTTAATTTGTGATCACTATAAAATATTTAAGAAATCACTGGTAATAGATGGGCATATAACCATGAAATGGGTGGCCAATGGTGAATTTTCATATGGAAATCTTTAAATGCGATTATCTCGTAAACTAAGCGTCTAATCGAGAAAAGGAGCTTAATTTGTGATCACTATAAAATACTAAAGAAATCACTGGTAATAGATGGGCATATTACCATGAAATGGGTGGCCAATGGTGAATTTTCATATGGAAATCTTTAAATGCGATTATCTCGTAAACTAAGCGTCTAATCGAGAAAAGGAGCTTAATTTGTGATCACTATAAAATACTAAAGAAATCACTGGTAATAGATGGGCATATTACCATGAAATGGGTGGCCAATGGTGAATTTTCATATGGAAATCTTTAAATGCAATTATCTCGTAAACTAAGCGTCTAATCGAGAAAAGGAGCTTAATTTGTGATCACTATAAAATACTTAAGAAATCACTGGTAATAGATGGGCATAAGCGGCATTACCATGAAATGGGTGGCCAATGGTGAATTTTCATATGGAAATCTTTAAATGCGATTATCTCGTAAACTAAGCGTCTAATCAAGAAAAGGAGCTTAATTTGTGATCACTATTAAATTCTTAAGAAATCCCTTCTAATGGATGGGCATATAACCATGAAATGGGTGGCCAATGGTGAATTTTCATATGGAAATCTTTAAATGCGATTATCTCGTAAACTAAGCGTCTAATCAAGAAAAGGAGCTTAATTTGTGATCACTATAAAATTCTTAAGAAATCCCTTCTAATGGATGGGCATATAACCATGAAATGGGTGGCCAATGGTGAATTTTCATATGGAAATCTTTAAATGCGATTATCTCGTAAACTAAGCGTCTAATCGAGAAAAGGAGCTTAATTTGTGATCAGTATAAAATATTTAAGAAATCACTGGTAATAGATGGGCATATTACCATGAAATGGGTGGCCAATGGTGAATTTTCATATGGAAATCTTTAAATGCGATTATCTCGTAAACTAAGCGTCTAATCAAGAAAAGGAGCTTAATTTGTGATTACTATAAAATACTTAAGAAATCACTGGTAATAGAAGGGCATATTACCATGAAATGGGTGGCCAATGGTGGATTTTCATATGGAAATCTTTAAATGCGATTATCTCGTAAACTAAGCGTCTAATCGAGAAAAGGAGCTTAATTTGTGATCACTATAAAATTCTTAAGAAATCCCTTCTAATGGATGGGCATATAACCATGAAATGGGTGGCCAATGGTGAATTTTCATATGGAAATCTTTAAATGCGATTATCTCGTAAACTAAGCGTCTAATCAAGAAAAGGAGCTTAATTTGTGATCACTATAAAATACTTAAGAAATCACTGGTAATAGATGGGCATATTACCATGAAATGGGTGGCCAATGGTGAATTTTCATATGGAAATCTTTAAATGCGATTATCTCGTAAACTAAGCGTCTAATCGAGAAAAGGAGCTTAATTTGTGATCACTATAAAATACTTAAGAAATCACTGGTAATAGATGGGCATATTACCATGAAATGGGTGGCCAATGGTGGATTTTCATATGGAAATCTTTAAATGAGATTATCTCGTAAACTAAGCGTCTAATCAAGAAAAGGAGCTTAATTTGTGATCACTATTAAATTCTTAAGAAATCCCTTCTAATGGATGGGCATATAACCATGAAATGGGTGGCCAATGGTGAATTTTCATATGGAAATCTTTAAATGCGATTATCTCGTAAACTAAGCGTCTAATCAAGAAAAGGAGCTTAATTTGTGATTACTATAAAATTCTTAAGAAATCACTGGTAATAGATGGGCATATTACCATGAAATGGGTGGCCAATGGTGAATTTTCATATGGAAATCTTTAAATGCGATTATCTCGTAAACTAAGCGTCTAATGGAGAAAAGGAGCTTAATTTGTGATCACTATAAAATACTTAAGAAATCACTGGTAATAGATGGGCATATTACCATGAAATGGGTGGCCAATGGTGAATTTTCATATGGAAATCTTTAAATGCGATTATCTCGTAAACTAAGCGTCTAATCAAGAAAAGGAGCTTAATTTGTGATCACTATAAAATACTTAAGAAATCACTGGTAATAGATGGGCATATTACCATGAAATGGGTGGCCAATGGTGAATTTTCATATGGAAATCTTTAAATGCGATTATCTCGTAAACTAAGCGTCTAATCAAGAAAAGGAGCTTAATTTGTGATCACTATTAAATTCTTAAGAAATCCCTTCTAATGGATGGTCATATAACCATGAAATGGGTGGCCAATGGTGAATTTTCATATGGAAATCTTTAAATGCGATTATCTCGTAAACTAAGCGTCTAATCAAGAAAAGGAGCTTAATTTGTGATCACTATTAAATTCTTAAGAAATCCCTTCTAATGGATGGGCATATAACCATGAAATGGGTGGCCAATGGTGGATTTTCATATGGAAATCTTTAAATGCGATTATCTCGTAAACTAAGCGTCTAATCGAGAAAAAGAGCTTAATTTGTGATCACTATAAAATACTTAAGAAATCACTGGTAATAGATGGGCATATTACCATGAAATGGGTGGCCAATGGTGAATTTTCATATGGAAATCTTTAAATGCGATTATCTCGTAAACTATGCGTCTAATCGAGAAAAGGAGCTTAAGTTGTGATCACTATAAAATACTTAAGAAATCACTGGTAATAGATGGGCATATTACCATGAAATGGGTGGCCAATGTTGAATTTTCATATGGAAATCTTTAAATGCGATTATCTCGTAAACTAAGCGTCTAATCGAGAAAAGGAGCTTAATTTGTGATCACTATAAAATGCTTAAGAAATCACTGGTAATAGATGGGCATATTACCATGAAATGGGTGGCCAATGGTGAATTTTCATATGGAAATCTTTAAATGCGATTATCTCGTAAACTAAGCGTCTAATCAAGAAAAGGAGCTTAATTTGTGATCACTATTAAATTCTTAAGAAATCCCTTCTAATGGATGGGCATATAACCATGAAATGGGTGGCCAATGGTGAATTTTCATATGGAAATCTTTAAATGCGATTATCTCGTAAACTAAGCGTCTAATCAAGAAAAGGAGCTTAATTTGTGATCACTATAAAACTCTTAATAAATCCCTTCTAATGGATGGGCATATAACCATGAAATGGATGGCCAATGATGGATTTTCATATGGAAATCTTTAAATGCGATTATCTCGTAAACTAAGCGTCTAATCGAGAAAAGGAGCTTAATTTGTGATCACTATAAAATACTTAAGAAATCACTGGTAATAGATGGGCATATTACCATGAAATGGGTGGCCAATCGTGGATTTTCATATGGAAATCTTTAAATGCGATTATCTCGTAAACTAAGCGTCTAATCGAGAAAAGGAGCTTTATTTGTGATCACTATAAAATTCCTAAGAAATCTCTTCTAATGGATGGGCATATAACCATGAAATGGGTGGCCAATGGTGAACTTTCATATGGAAATCTTCAAATGCGATTATCTCGTAAACTAAGCGTCTAATCAAGAAAAGGAGCTTAATTTGTGATCACTATAAAATTCTTAAGAAATCCCTTCTAATGGATGGGCATATAACCATGAAATGGGTGGCCAATGATGGATTTTCATATGTAAATCTTTAAATGCGATTATCTCGTAAACTAAGCGTCTAATCATGAAAAGGAGCTTAATTTGTGATCACTATAAAATTCTTAAGAAATCTCTTCTAATGGATGGGCATATAACCATGAAATGGGTGGCCAATGGTGAATTTTCATATGGAAATCTTTAATACCATGAAATGGGTGGCCAATGGTGAATTTTCATATGGAAATCTTTAAATGCGATTATCTCGTAAACTAAGCGTCTAATCAAGAAAAGGAGCTTAATTTGTGATCACTATAAAACTCTTAATAAATCCCTTCTAATGGATGGGCATATAACCATGAAATGGGTGGCCAATGATGGATTTTCATATGGAAATCTTTAAATGCGATTATCTCGTAAACTAAGCGTCTAATCGAGAAAAGGAGCTTAATTTGTGATCACTATAAAATACTTAAGAAATCACTGGTAATAGATGGGCATATAACCATGAAATGGGTGGCCAATGGTGAATTTTCATATGGAAATCTTTAAATGCGATTATCTCGTAAACTAAGCGTCTAATCATGAAAAGGAGCTTAATTTGTGATCACTATAAAATTCTTAAGAAATCTCTTCTAATGGATGGGCATATAACCATGAAATGGGTGGCCAATGGTGAATTTTCATATGGAAATCTTTAATACCATGAAATGGGTGGCCAATGGTGAATTTTCATATGGAAATCTTTAAATGCGATTATCTCGTAAACTAAGCGTCTAATCAAGAAAAGGAGCTTAATTTGTGATCACTATAAAACTCTTAATAAATCCCTTCTAATGGATGGGCATATAACCATGAAATGGGTGGCCAATGATGGATTTTCATATGGAAATCTTTAAATGCGATTATCTCGTAAACTAAGCGTCTAATCGAGAAAAGGAGCTTAATTTGTGATCACTATAAAATACTTAAGAAATCACTGGTAATAGATGGGCATATTACCATGAAATGGGTGGCCAATGGTGGATTTTCATATGGAAATCTTTAAATGCGATTATCTCGTAAACTAAGCGTCTAATCGAGAAAAGGAGCTTAATTTGTGATCACTATAAAATACTTAAGAAATCACTGGTAATAGATGGGCATATTACCATGAAATGGGTGGCCAATGATGGATTTTCATATGGAAATCTTTAAATGCGATTATCTCGTAAACTAAGCGTCTAATCGAGAAAAGGAGCTTAATTTGTGATCACTATAAAATACTTAAGAAATCCCTTCTAATGGATGGGCATATTACCATGAAATGGGTGGCCAATGGTGGATTTTCATATGGAAAACTTTAAATGCGATTATCTCGTAAACTAAGCGTCTAATCGAGAAAAGGAGCTTAATTTGTGATCACTATAAAATTCTTAAGAAATCCCTTCTAATGGATGGGCATATAACCATGAAATGGGTGGCCAATGGTGGATTTTCATATGGAAATCTTTAAATGCGATTATCTCGTAAACTAAGCGTCTAATCGAGAAAAGGAGCTTAATTTGTGATCACTATAAAATACTTAAGAAATCACTGGTAATAGATGGGCATATTACCATGAAATGGGTGGCCAATGGTGGATTTTCATATGGAAATCTTTAAATGCGATTATCTCGTAAACTAAGCGTCTAATCGAGAAAAGGAGCTTAATTTGTGATCACTATAAAATACTTAAGAAATCACTGGTAATAGATGGGCATATTACCATGAAATGGGTGGCCAATGGTGAATTTTCATATGGAAATCTTTAAATGCGATTATCTCGTAAACTAAGCGTCTAATCGAGAAAAGGAGCTTAATTTGTGATCACTATAAAATTCTTAAGAAATCCCTTCTAATGGATGGGCATATAACCATGAAATGGGTGGCCAATGGTGAATTTTCATATGGAAATCTTTAAATGCGATTATCTCGTAAACTAAGCGTCTAATCAAGAAAAGGAGCTTAATTTGTGATTACTATAAAATACTTAAGAAATCACTGGTAATAGAAGGGCATATTACCATGAAATGGGTGGCCAATGGTGAATGTTCATATGGAAATCTTTAAATGCGATTATCTCGTAAACTAAGCGTCTAATCAAGAAAAGGAGCTTAATTTGTGATCACTATAAAATTCTTAAGAAATCCCCTCTAATGGATGGGCATATAACCATGAAATGAGTGGCCAGGAGAAAAGGAGCTTAATTTGTGATCACTATAAAATATTTAAGAAATCACTGGTAATAGATGGGCATACAACCATGAAATGGGTGGCCAATGGTGAATTTTCATATGGAAATCTTTAAATGCGATTATCTCGTAAACTAAGCGTCTAATCGAGAAAAGGAGCTTAATTTGTGATCACTATAAAATTCTTAAGAAATCCCTTCTAATGGATGGGCATATAACCATGAAATGGGTGGCCAATGGTGAATTTTCATATGGAAATCTTTAAATGCGATTATCTCGTAAACTAAGCGTCTAATCAAGAAAAGGAGCTTAATTTGTGATTACTATAAAATACTTAAGAAATCACTGGTAATAGAAGGGCATATTACCATGAAATGGGTGGCCAATGGTGAATGTTCATATGGAAATCTTTAAATGCGATTATCTCGTAAACTAAGCGTCTAATCAAGAAAAGGAGCTTAATTTGTGATCACTATAAAATTCTTAAGAAATCCCCTCTAATGGATGGGCATATAACCATGAAATGAGTGGCCAGGAGAAAAGGAGCTTAATTTGTGATCGCTATAAAATATTTAAGAAATCACTGGTAATAGATGGGCATACAACCATGAAATGGGTGGCCAATGGTGAATTTTCATATGGAAATCTTTAAATGCGATTATCTCGTAAACTAAGCGTCTAATCGAGAAAAGGAGCTTAATTTGTGATCACTATAAAATTCTTAAGAAATCCCTTCTAATGGATGGGCATATAACCATGAAATGGGTGGCCAATGGTGAATTTTCATATGGAAATCTTTAAATGCGATTATCTCGTAAACTAAGCGTCTAATCAAGAAAAGGAGCTTAATTTGTGATTACTATAAAATACTTAAGAAATCACTGGTAATAGAAGGGCATATTACCATGAAATGGGTGGCCAATGGTGAATGTTCATATGGAAATCTTTAAATGCGATTATCTCGTAAACTAAGCGTCTAATCAAGAAAAGGAGCTTAATTTGTGATCACTATAAAATTCTTAAGAAATCCCCTCTAATGGATGGGCATATAACCATGAAATGAGTGGCCAGGAGAAAAGGAGCTTAATTTGTGATCACTATAAAATATTTAAGAAATCACTGGTAATAGATGGGCATACAACCATGAAATGGGTGGCCAATGGTGAATTTTCATATGGAAATCTTTAAATGCGATTATCTCGTAAACTAAGCGTCTAATCGAGAAAAGGAGCTTAATTTGTGATCACTATAAAATTCTTAAGAAATCCCTTCTAATGGATGGGCATATAACCATGAAATGGGTGGCCAATGGTGAATTTTCATATGGAAATCTTTAAATGCGATTATCTCGTAAACTAAGCGTCTAATCAAGAAAAGGAGCTTAATTTGTGATTACTATAAAATACTTAAGAAATCACTGGTAATAGAAGGGCATATTACCATGAAATGGGTGGCCAATGGTGAATGTTCATATGGAAATCTTTAAATGCGATTATCTCGTAAACTAAGCGTCTAATCAAGAAAAGGAGCTTAATTTGTGATCACTATAAAATTCTTAAGAAATCCCCTCTAATGGATGGGCATATAACCATGAAATGAGTGGCCAGGAGAAAAGGAGCTTAATTTGTGATCACTATAAAATATTTAAGAAATCACTGGTAATAGATGGGCATACAACCATGAAATGGGTGGCCAATGGTGAATTTTCATATGGAAATCTTTAAATGCGATTATCTCGTAAACTAAGCGTCTAATCGAGAAAAGGAGCTTAATTTGTGATCACTATAAAATTCTTAAGAAATCCCTTCTAATGGATGGGCATATAACCATGAAATGGGTGGCCAATGGTGAATTTTCATATGGAAATCTTTAAATGCGATTATCTCGTAAACTAAGCGTCTAATCAAGAAAAGGAGCTTAATTTGTGATTACTATAAAATACTTAAGAAATCACTGGTAATAGAAGGGCATATTACCATGAAATGGGTGGCCAATGGTGAATGTTCATATGGAAATCTTTAAATGCGATTATCTCGTAAACTAAGCGTCTAATCAAGAAAAGGAGCTTAATTTGTGATCACTATAAAATTCTTAAGAAATCCCCTCTAATGGATGGGCATATATCCATGAAATGAGTGGCCAGGAGAAAAGGAGCTTAATTTGTGATCACTATAAAATATTTAAGAAATCACTGGTAATAGATGGGCATACAACCATGAAATGGGTGGCCAATGGTGAATTTTCATATGGAAATCTTTAAATGCGATTATCTCGTAAACTAAGCGTCTAATCGAGAAAAGGAGCTTAATTTGTGATCACTATAAAATTCTTAAGAAATCCCTTCTAATGGATGGGCATATAACCATGAAATGGGTGGCCAATGGTGAATTTTCATATGGAAATCTTTAAATGCGATTATCTCGTAAACTAAGCGTCTAATCAAGAAAAGGAGCTTAATTTGTGATTACTATAAAATACTTAAGAAATCACTGGTAATAGAAGGGCATATTACCATGAAATGGGTGACCAATGGTGGATTTTCATATGGAAATCTTTAAATGGGATTATTTCGTAAACTAAGCGTCTAATCGAGAAAAGGAGCTTAATTTGTGATCACTATAAAATTCTTAAGAAATCCCTTCTAATGGATGGGCATATCACCATGAAATGAGTGGCCAGGAGAAAAGGAGCTTAATTTGTGATCACTATAAAATATTTAAGAAATCACTGGTAATAGATGGGCATACAACCATGAAATGGGTGGCCAATGGTGAATTTTCATATGGAAATCTTTAAATGCGATTATCTCGTAAACTAAGCGTCTAATCGAGAAAAGGAGCTTAATTTGTGATCACTATAAAATTCTTAAGAAATCCCTTCTAATGGATGGGCATATAACCATGAAATGGGTGGCCAATGGTGAATTTTCATATGGAAATCTTTAAATGCGATTATCTCGTAAACTAAGCGTCTAATCAAGAAAAGGAGCTTAATTTGTGATTACTATAAAATACTTAAGAAATCACTGGTAATAGAAGGGCATATTACCATGAAATGGGTGGCCAATGGTGGAATTTCATATGGAAATCTTTAAATGCGATTATCTCGTAAACTAAGCGTCTAATCGAGAAAAGGAGCTTAATTTGTGATTACTATAAAATACTTAAGAAATCACTGGTAATAGAAGGGCATATTACCATGAAATGGGTGGCCAATGGTGGATTTTCATATGGAAATCTTTAAATGCGATTATCTCGTAAACTAAGCGTCTAATCGAGAAAAGGAGCTTAATTTGTGATCACTATAAAATTCTTAAGAAATCCCTTCTAATGGATGGACATATAACTATGAAATGGGTGGCCAATGGTGAATTTTCATATGGAAATCTTTATATCTGCATATAACCATGAAATGAGTGGCCAGGAGAAAAGGAGCTTTATTTGTGATCACTATAAAATATTTAAGAAATCACTGGTAATAGATGGGCATACAACCATGAAATGGGTGGCCAATGGTGAATTTTCATATGGAAATCTTTAAATGCGATTATCTCGTAAACTAAGCGTCTAATCGAGAAAAGGAGCTTAATTTGTGATCACTATAAAATTCTTAAGAAATCCCTTCTAATGGATGGGCATATCACCATGAAATGAGTGGCCAGGAGAAAAGGAGCTTAATTTGTGATCACTATAAAATATTTAAGAAATCACTGGTAATAGATGGGCATACAACCATGAAATGGGTGGCCAATGGTGAATTTTCATATGGAAATCTTTAAATGCGATTATCTCGTAAACTAAGCGTCTAATCGAGAAAAGGAGCTTAATTTGTGATCACTATAAAATTCTTAAGAAATCCCTTCTAATGGATGGGCATATCACCATGAAATGAGTGGCCAGGAGAAAAGGAGCTTAATTTGTGATCACTATAAAATATTTAAGAAATCACTGGTAATAGATGGGCATACAACCATGAAATGGGTGGCCAATGGTGAATTTTCATATGGAAATCTTTAAATGCGATTATCTCGTAAACTAAGCGTCTAATCGAGAAAAGGAGCTTAATTTGTGATCACTATAAAATTCTTAAGAAATCCCTTCTAATGGATGGGCATATCACCATGAAATGAGTGGCCAGGAGAAAAGGAGCTTAATTTGTGATCACTATAAAATTCTTAAGAAATCCCTTCTAATGGATGGGCATATAACCATGAAATGGGTGGCCAATGGTGAATTTTCATATGGAAATCTTTATATCTGCATATAACCATGAAATGAGTGGCCAGGAGAAAAGGAGCTTAATTTGTGATCACTATAAAATATTTAAGAAATCACTGGTAATAGATGGGCATACAACCATGAAATGGGTGGCCAATGGTGAATTTTCATATGGAAATCTTTAAATGCGATTATCTCGTAAACTAAGCGTCTAATCGAGAAAAGGAGCTTAATTTGTGATCACTATAAAATTCTTAAGAAATCCCTTCTAATGGATGGGCATATAACCATGAAATGGGTGGCCAATGGTGAATTTTTCATATGGAAATCTTTATATCTGCATATAACCATGAAATGAGTGGCCAGGAGAAAAGGAGCTTAATTTGTGATCACTATAAAATATTTAAGAAATCACTGGTAATAGATGGGCATACAACCATGAAATGGGTGGCCAATGGTGAATTTTCATATGGAAATCTTTAAATGCGATTATCTCGTAACTAAGCGTCTAATCGAGAAAAGGAGCTTAATTTGTGATCACTATAAAAATTCTTAAGAAATCCCTTCTAATGGATGGGCATATAACCATGAAATGGGTGGCCAATGGTGAATTTTCATATGGAAATCTTTATATCTGCATATAACCATGAAATGAGTGGCCAGGAGAAAAGGAGCTTAATTTGTTGATCACTATAAAATATTTAAGAAATCACTGGTAATAGATGGGGCATACAACCATGAAATGGGTGGCCAATGGTGAATTTTCATATGGAAATCTTTAAATGCGATTATCTCGTAAACTAAGCGTCTAATCGAGAAAAGGAGCTTAATTTTGTGATCACTATAAAATTCTTAAGAAATCCCTTCTAATGGATGGGCATATAACCATGAAATGGGTGGCCAATGGTGAATTTTCATATGGAAATCTTTATATCTGCATATAACCATGAAATGAGTGGCCAGGAGAAAAGGAGCTTAATTTGTGATCACTATAAAATATTTAAGAAATCACTGGTAATAGATGGGCATACAACCATGAAATGGGTGGCCAATGGTGAATTTTCATATGGAAATCTTTAAATGCGATTATCTCGTAAACTAAGCGTCTAAATCGAGAAAAGGAGCTTAATTTGTGATCACTATAAAATTCTTAAGAAATCCCTTCTAATGGATGGGCATATAACCATGAAATGGGTGGCCAATGGTGAATTTTCATATGGAAATCTTTATATCTGCATATAACCATGAAATGAGTGGCCAGGAGAAAAGGAGCTTAATTTGTGATCACTATAAAATATTTAAGAAATCACTGGTAATAGATGGGCATACAACCATGAAATGGGTGGCCAATGGTGAATTTTCATATGGAAATCTTTAAATGCGATTATCTCGTAAACTAAGCGTCTAATCGAGAAAAGGAGCTTAATTTGTGATCACTATAAAATTCTTAAGAAATCCCTTCTAATGGATGGGCATATAACCATGAAATGGGTGGCCAATGGTGAATTTTCATATGGAAATCTTTAAATGCGATTATCTCGTAAACTAAGCGTCTAATCAAGAAAAGGAGCTTAATTTGTGATTACTATAAAATACTTAAGAAATCACTGGTAATAGAAGGGCATATTACCATGAAATGGGTGGCCAATGGTTGGAATTTCATATGGAAATCTTTAAATGCGATTATCTCGTAAACTAAGCGTCTAATCGAGAAAAGGAGCTTAATTTGTGATTACTATAAAATACTTAAGAAATCACTGGTAATAGAAGGGCATATTACCATGAAATGGGTGGCCAATGGTGGATTTTCATATGGAAATCTTTAAATGCGATTATCTCGTAAACTAAGCGTCTAATCGAGAAAAGGAGCTTAATTTGTGATCACTATAAAATTCTTAAGAAATCCCTTCTAATGGATGGGCATATAACCATGAAATGGGTGGCCAATGGTGAATTTTCATATGGAAATCTTTATATCTGCATATAACCATGAAATGAGTGGCCAGGAGAAAAGGAGCTTAATTTGTGATCACTATAAAATATTTAAGAAATCACTGGTAATAGATGGGCATACAACCATGAAATGGGTGGCCAATGGTGAATTTTCATATGGAAATCTTTAAATGCGATTATCTCGTAAACTAAGCGTCTAATCGAGAAAAGGAGCTTAATTTGTGATCACTATAAAATTCTTAAGAAATCCCTTCTAATGGATGGGCATATCACCATGAAATGAGTGGCCAGGAGAAAAGGAGCTTAATTTGTGATCACTATAAAATATTTAAGAAATCACTGGTAATAGATGGGCATACAACCATGAAATGGGTGACCAATGGTGGATTTTCATATGGAAATCTTTAAATGCGATTATCTCGTAAACTAAGCGTCTAATCAAGAAAAGGAGCTTAATTTGTGATCACTATAAAATTCTTAAGAAATCCCTTCTAATGGATGGGCATATAACCATGAAATGAGTGGCCAGGAGAAAAGGAGCTTAATTTGTGATCACTATAAAATATTTAAGAAATCACTGGTAATAGATGGGCATACAACCATGAAATGGGTGGCCAATGGTGAATTTTCATATGGAAATCTTTAAATGCGATTATCTCGTAAACTAAGCGTCTAATCGAGAAAAGGAGCTTAATTTGTGATCACTATAAAATTCTTAAGAAATCCCTTCTAATGGATGGGCATATAACCATGAAATGGGTGGCCAATGGTGAATTTTCATATGGAAATCTTTAAATGCGATTATCTCGTAAACTAAGCGTCTAATCAAGAAAAGGAGCTTAATTTGTGATTACTATAAAATACTTAAGAAATCACGGGTAATAGAAGGGCATATTACCATGAAATGGGTGACCAATGGTGGATTTTCATATGGAAATCTTTAAATGGGATTATTTCGTAAACTAAGCGTCTAATCGAGAAAAGGAGCTTAATTTGTGATCACTATAAAATTCTTAAGAAATCCCTTCTAATGGATGGGCATATAACCATGAAATGGGTGGCCAATGGTGAATTTTCATATGGAAATCTTTAAATGCGATTATCTCGTAAACTAAGCGTCTAATCGAGAAAAGGAGCTTAATTTGTAATCACTATAAAATACTTAAGAAATCACTGGTAATAGAAGGGCATATTACCATGAAATGGGTGGCCAATGGTGGAATTTCATATGGAAATCTTTAAATGCGATTATCTTGTAATCGAGAAAAGGAGCTTAATTTGTGATTACTATAAAATACTTAAGAAATCACTGGTAATAGAAGGGCATATTACCATGAAATGGGTGGCCAATGGTGGATTTTCATATGGAAATCTTTAAATGCGATTATCTCGTAAACTAAGCGTCTAATCGAGAAAAGGAGCTTAATTTGTGATCACTATAAAATTCTTAAGAAATCCCTTCTAATGGATGGGCATATAACCATGAAATGGGTGGCCAATGGTGAATTTTCATATGGAAATCTTTATATCTGCATATAACCATGAAATGAGTGGCCAGGAGAAAAGGAGCTTAATTTGTGATCACTATAAAATATTTAAGAAATCACTGGTAATAGATGGGCATACAACCATGAAATGGGTGGCCAATGGTGAATTTTCATATGGAAATCTTTAAATGCGATTATCTCGTAAACTAAGCGTCTAATCGAGAAAAGGAGCTTAATTTGTGATCACTATAAAATTCTTAAGAAATCCCTTCTAATGGATGGGCATATAACCATGAAATGGATGGCCAATGGTGGATTTGCATATGGAAATCTTTAAATGCGATTATCTCGTAAACTAAGCGTCTAATCGAGAAAAGGAGCTTAATTTGTGATCACTATAAAATTCTTAAGAAATCCCTTCTAATGGATGGGCATATAACCATGAAATGGGTGGCCAATGGTGGATTTTCATATGGAAATCTTTAAATGCGATTATCTCGTAAACTAAGCGTCTAATGGATGGGCATATAACCATGAAATGGGTGGCCAATGGTGGATTTTCATATGGAAATCTTTAAATGCGATTATCTCGTAAACTAAGCGTCTAATCGAGAAAAGGAGCTTAATTTGTGATCACTATAAAATTCTTAAGAAATCCCTTCTAATGGATGGACATATAACCATGAAATGGGTGGCCAATGGTGGATTTTCATATGGAAATCTTTAAATGCGATTATCTCGTAAACTAAGCGTCTAATCGAGAAAAGGAGCTTAATTTGTGATCACTATAAAATTCTTAAGAAATCCCTTCTAATGGATGGGCATATAACCATGAAATGGGTGGCCAATGGTGGATTTTCATATGGAAATCTTTAAATGCGATTATCTCGTAAACTAAGCGTCTAATCGAGAAAAGGAGCTTAATTTGTGATCACTATAAAATTCTTAAGAAATCTCTTCTAATGGATGGGCATATAACCATGAAATGGGTGGCTAATGGTGAATTTTCATATGGAAATCTTTAAATGCGATTATCTCGTAAACTAAGCGTCTAATCAAGAAAAGGAGCTTAATTTGTGATCACTATAAAACTCTTAAGAAATCTCTTCTAATGGATGGGCATATAACCATGAAATGGGTGGCCAATGATGGATTTTCATATGGAAATCTTTAAATGCGATTATCTCGTAAACTAAGCGTCTAATCGAGAAAAGGAGCTTAATTTGTGATCACTATAATATACTTAAGAAATCACTGGTAATAGATGGGCATATTACCATGAAATGGCTGGCCAATGGTGAATTTTCATATGGAAATCTTTAAATGCGATTATCTCGTAAACTAAGCGTCTAATCGAGAAAAGGAGCTTAATTTGTAATCACTATAAAATACTTAAGAAATCACTGGTAATAGAAGGGCATATTACCATGAAATGGGTGGCCAATGGTGGATTTTCATATGGAAATCTTTAAATGCGATTATCTCGTAAACTAAGCGTCTAATCGAGAAAAGGAGCTCAATTTGTGATCACTATAAAATACTTAAGAAATCACTGGTAATAGAAGGGCATATTACCATGAAATGGGTGGCCAATGGTGGATTTTCATATGGAAATCTTTAAATGCGATTATCTCGTAAACTAAGCGTCTAATCGAGAAAAGGAGCTTAATTTGTGATCACTATAAAATTCTTAAGAAATCTCTTCTAATGGATGGGCATATAACCATGAAATGGGTGGCCAATGGTGAATTTTCATATGGAAATCTTTAAATGCGATTATCTCGTAAACTAAGCGTCTAATCAAGAAAAGGAGCTTAATTAGTGATCACTATAAAACTCTTAAGAAATCTCTTCTAATGGATGGGCATATAACCATGAAATGGGTGGCCAATGATGGATTTTCATATGGAAATCTTTAAATGCGATTATCTCGTAAACTAAGCGTCTAATCGAGAAAAGGAGCTTAATTTGTGATCACTATAAAATACTTAAGAAATCACTGGTAATAGATGGGCATATTACCATGAAATGGCTGGCCAATGGTGAATTTTCATATGGAAATCTTTAAATGCGATTATCTCGTAAACTAAGCGTCTAATCGAGAAAAGGAGCTTAATTTATGATCACTATAAAATTCTTAAGAAATCCCTTCTAATGGATGGGCATATAACCATGAAATG
This sequence comes from Muscina levida, assembly GCA_964034835.1. NCBI lineage: Eukaryota > Metazoa > Arthropoda > Insecta > Diptera > Muscidae > Muscina > Muscina levida. Next base: position 35,378,125 of record OZ035883.1, read on the forward strand.
GGTGGCCAATGATGGATTTTCATATGGAAATCTTTAAATGCGATTATCTCGTAAACTAAGCGTCTAATCGAGAAAAGGAGCTTAATTTGTGATCACTATAAAATTCTTAAGAAATCCCTTCTAATGGATGGGCATATAACCATGAAATGGGTGGCCAATGATGGATTTTCATATGGAAATCTTTAAATGCGATTATCTCGTAAACTAAGCGTCTAATCGAGAAAAGGAGCTTAATTTGTGATCACTATAAAATACTTAAGAAATCACTGGTAATAGAAGGGCATATTACCATGAAATGGCTGGCCAATGGTGAATTTTCATATGGAAATCTTTAAATGCGATTATCTCGTAAACTAAGCGTCTAATCGAGAAAAGGAGCTTAATTTGTGATCACTATAAAATTCTTAAGAAATCCCTTCTAATGGATGGGCATATAACCATGAAATGGGTGGCCAATGGTGAATTTTCATATGGAAATCTTTAAATGCGATTATCTCGTAAACTAAGCGTCTAATCGAGAAAAGGAGCTTAATTTGTGATCACTATAAAATACTTAAGAAATCACTGGTAATAGAAGGGCATATTACCATGAAATGGGTGGCCAATGGTGGATTTTCATATGGAAATCTTTAAATGCGATTATCTCGTAAACTAAGCGTCTAATCGAGAAAAGGAGCTTAATTTGTGATCACTATAAAATTCTTAAGAAATCTCTTCTAATGGATGGGCATATAACCATGAAATGGGTGGCCAATGGTGAATTTTCATATGGAAATCTTTAAATGCGATTATCTCGTAAACTAAGCGTCTAATCAAGAAAAGGAGCTTAATTAGTGATCACTATAAAACTCTTAAGAAATCTCTTCTAATGGATGGGCATATAACCATGAAATGGGTGGCCAATGATGGATTTTCATATGGAAATCTTTAAATGCGATTATCTCGTAAACTAAGCGTCTAATCGAGAAAAGGAGCTTAATTTGTGATCACTATAAAATACTTAAGAAATCACTGGTAATAGATGGGCATATTACCATGAAATGGCTGGCCAATGGTGAATTTTCATATGGAAATCTTTAAATGCGATTATCTCGTAAACTAAGCGTCTAATCGAGAAAAGGAGCTTAATTTATGATCACTATAAAATTCTTAAGAAATCCCTTCTAATGGATGGGCATATAACCATGAAATGGGTGGCCAATGATGGATTTTCATATGGAAATCTTTAAATGCGATTATCTCGTAAACTAAGCGTCTAATCGAGAAAAGGAGCTTAATTTGTGATCACTATAAAATTCTTAAGAAATCCCTTCTAATGGATGGGCATATAACCATGAAATGGGTGGCCAATGATGGATTTTCATATGGAAATCTTTAAATGCGATTATCTCGTAAACTAAGCGTCTAATCGAGAAAAGGAGCTTAATTTGTGATCACTATAAAATACTTAAGAAATCACTGGTAATAGAAGGGCATATTACCATGAAATGGGTGGCCAATGGTGGATTTTCATATGGAAATCTTTAAATGCGATTATCTCGTAAACTAAGCGTCTAATCGAGAAAAGGAGCTTAATTTGTGATCACTATAAAATACTTAAGAAATCACTGGTAATAGATGGGCATATTACCATGAAATGGCTGGCCAATGGTGAATTTTCATATGGAAATCTTTAAATGCGATTATCTCGTAAACTAAGCGTCTAATCGAGAAAAGGAGCTTAATTTGTGATCACTATAAAATTCTTAAGAAATCCCTTCTAATGGATGGGCATATAACCATGAAATGGGTGGCCAATGATGGATTTTCATATGGAAATCTTTAAATGCGATTATCTTGTAAACTAAGCGTCTAATAGAGAAAAGGAGCTTAATTTGTGATCACTATAAAATATTTAAGAAATCACTGGTAATAGATGGGCGTACAACCATGAAATGGGTGGCCAATGGTGAATTTTCATATGGAAATCTTTAAATGCGATTATCTCGTAAACTAAGCGTCTAATCAAGAAAAGGAGCTTAATTTGTAATCACTATAAAATACTTAAAAAATCACTGGTAATAGATGGGCATAAGCGGCATTACCATGAAATGGGTGGCCAATGGTGGATTTTCATATGGAAATCTTTAAATGCGATTATCTCGTAAACTAAGCGTCTAATCGAGAAAAGAAGCTTAATTTGTGATCACTATTAAATTCTTAAGAAATCCCTTCTAATGGATGGGCATATAACCATGAAATGGGTGGCCAATGGTGAATTTTCATATGGAAATCTTTAAATGCGATTATCTCGTAAACTAAGCGTCTAATCAAGAAAAGGAGCTTAATTTGTGATTACTATAAAATACTTAAGAAATCACTGGTAATAGAAGGGCATATTACCATGAAATGGGTGGCCAATGGTGGATTTTCATATGGAAATCTTTGAATGCGATTATCTCGTAAACTAAGCGTCTAATCGAGAAAAGGAGCTTAATTTGTGATCACTATAAAATTCTTAAGAAATCCCTTCTAATGGATGGGCATATAACCATGAAATGGGTGGCCAATGGTGGATTTTCATATGGAAATCTTTAAATGCGATTATCTCGTAAACTAAGCGTCTAATCAAGAAAAGGAGCTTAATTTGTGATCACTATAAAACTCTTAAGAAATCCCTTCTAATGGATGGGGATATAACCATGAAATGGGTGGCCAATGATGGATTTTCATATGGAAATCTTTAAATGCGATTATCTCGTAAACTAAGCGTCTAATCGAGAAAAGGAGCTTAATTTGTGATCACTATAAAATTCTTAAGAAATCCCTTCTAATGGATGGGCATATAACCATGAAATGGGTGGCCAATAGGGCGTTTCACCAAACGCGTTTTTTGCGATTTTTGCAACTCTTGAAGCGGAATATTAAGGCTTGTGATCTAAAAGAATTTCGAAAAAAATTTTGGATTTTTTGAAGATGGGTGTGGGGTCGTTGAAATTGATTTTATCAAAAAAATGAGGTTATGGAGAAAAAAATTGTATATTATTTTTTTCTGGTGCTTTTTGTTCATACAACTAAACAATTCTCTTCTTATAGATCCGATCCCACGACAAAAAAATTATTGGTGTGAAAAATTATTATATTATGGACCACTTTGATAGTCTTAAAAGTGAAAAATTATTTCCCTAGATTTCAAACCTCGATAACTAGAAAAGTTTTCAATATTTTTTCAAGATGTAAAATGCATTGGAAAGGTCTTTAAATAACCTTTCATTCGGCACATAGATTTATTTTTACTTGTTTGAAAAATATGCGAAAAAAATTAAAGTTTGAGAATTTTTTTTTATTTATCAAATTTTATGAAAATTAAAAGAATTTCGATATGTTTCGTTCTTGGTTAAGTTAAAAAAATATCTAAAAACATTGCTGTAATAAAAATATTAAAAATTAAATTCATCAATATATTTGTATTCCCATACAAAATCAAAAGATGTTAAATAAACAAAATCAACATATTTAATGAACAAATTAAAATTAAAAAGTAAATTTAGATACAAATTACAAAACATTAACCATTAAATGTGGAACAACTGTGGAAATATTTTCAAATTGGTTTCTTAAGAGCTTTTTCAATGACATTTTTGTTAACATTAGGTATAATTTTTTGATTGTTATAAACTCTAATCAATAAGTTTTGAAAATCATCCTCATTCTTTGTAATTTTCTTGTTATATATTGTAGCCGACGCCACGCCTCTTTCAGATAAATCATTCACAACACATATTTTTTCTAGTTTTTTCTTTGAAGAAACATAATCATCATCATTTTCCCAAAAAAGTGTATCTTTTGAAAAAAAAGGAAGTGGGCAATTTTAATTCATCAAAAACCCTTTTACTGTTTGAGGTTACAAAATTATGCATTATGAATTTTGTTACATTTGAAAAAGTGCCTATTTCAAATATTTTAAAATTCAAATAGTGTGAATTTAAAAACAAAAAATAATTTATTTTGTCTATTTTTTATTTTTTTCAAAATTTTTCACAAGTAAGATATAAACTTATATATACCAAAATAAAGGTATATAAATTATCTTTATAACGCATTTTACATCTTGAAAAAATGTTAAAAACTTTTCAAGTTATTGAGGTTTGAAATCTAGGAAAAATAATTTTTGACTTTAAAGACTATCAAAGTGGTCCAAAATATAATAATTTTTCAGACCAATAATTTTTTTGTCGTGGGATCGGATCCTTACGAAGAGAATTGTTTAGTTGTATGAACAAAAAGCATCAGAAAAAAATAATATACAATTTTTTTCTCCATAACCTCATTTTTTTGATAAAATCAATTTCAGCGACCCCATACCCATCTTCAAAAAATCCCAAAAAATTTCCGAAATTATTTTAGATCACAAGCTTTAATATTCCGCTTCAAGAGTTGCAAAATTTTTTTTGTGAAACGCCCTAGTGGCCAATGATGGATTTTCATATGGAAATCTTTAAATGCGATTATCTCGTAAACTAAGCGTCTAATCGAGAAAAGGAGCTTAATTTGTGATCACTATAAAATATTTAAGAAATCACTGGTAATAGATGGGCATATTACCATGAAATGGCTGGCCAATGGTGAATTTTCATATGGAAATCTTTAAATGCGATTATCTCGTAAACTAAGCGTCTAATCGAGAAAAGGTGTTTAATTTGTGATCACTATAAAATACTTAAGAAATCACTGGTAATAGATGGGCATATAACCATGAAATGGGTGGCCAATGGTGGATTTTCATATGGAAATCTTTAAATGCGATTATCTCGTAAACTAAGCGTCTAATCGAGAAAAGGTGTTTAATTTGTGATCACTATAAAATACTTAAGAAATCCCTTGGATTTTCATATGGAAATCTTTAAATGCGATTATCTCGTAAACTAAGCGTCTAATCGAGAAAAGGAGCTTAATTTGTGATCACTATAAAATATTTAAGAAATCACTGGTAATAGATGGGCATATTACCATGAAATGGCTGGCCAATGGTGAATTTTCATATGGAAATCTTTAAATGCGATTATCTCGTAAACTAAGCGTCTAATCGAGAAAAGGAGCTTAATTTGTGATCACTATAAAATATTTAAGAAATCACTGGTAATAGATGGGCATATTACCATGAAATGGCTGGCCAATGGTGAATTTTCATATGGAAATCTTTAAATGCGATTATCTCGTAAACTAAGCGTCTAATCGAGAAAAGGTGTTTAATTTGTGATCACTATAAAATACTTAAGAAATCCCTTGGATTTTCATATGGAAATCTTTAAATGCGATTATCTCGTAAACTAAGCGTCTAATCGAGAAAAGGAGCTTAATTTGTGATCACTATAAAATTCTTAAGAAATCCCTTCATAGGATGGGCATATAACCATGAAATGGGTGGCCAATGGTGTTTAAATATTTGTAGGTCAGCAAAGACTCTTGGGTGCGACAATAATATGATGAGCTTAGTAAAAAAATCGTTTGAAGTTTCGTGCCTTTACTAAACATATATATTTGTAACAAACTTGAAGTCTTAAGCCATAAAAAAACACTTTTTCCCTGTTTTCTTCGCCCATTTTTCAAGAATACAAATTGTAAATATTTATGTCTATATTGCCGAGTATTATCAAATATTGTCATTTCTTGAGATAATTCGGTCACCTAACGTTTGGCTTAACAATTTTATGATTCTCTTTTATTTATATGATTTATTACCGATTTGCTCTTCTAATTAAAAAACACATACCTGTAAAAAAAATAAAAAAACATAACTGTTTAAGTCGACGCAGCGACGATATGTACTCAACTGCCTGGTATACGGTCAATTGTTTGATACAGTTTAATAGTCAAATATTGACGTGCGTGGTCATCGCCTCGGCACTTTTTAACAACTTGGTTGCAGATAGCCTGCAACATACTGTGAAATTTTGAGGACGGTCAAACTATTACTATGGCAGTTATAACTCTAAAAAAAGGCGTGGCACCGGCCTGCCCTGGCCTTCTTTTGGCTGTAATTCTAACTGTTATCTTTATACCTCTGATTGTTCATGAGATACAGACGTTTGACCTTTCAAGATGTAAGCCACACCCTCTGATCCGATACCGCCCATTTTTTGTTCGATCACGAATTTTTGGGCCGAATGCATCCACACAAATTTTCAAGGCAATTGGTGAAATAGTCCTCTAGATAGATATTGCGTTTTCAAATATTGCAATAGGCGGGGACACGCCCACTTGATGTATCAAAAATTCAAGTAGCCTATTTTCACCACCAACCACACAGTTACATTCTGTGAATATGTTACATTCTGAACGGTTCAGCCGTTCTCGACTTTATACGGTACATATAAAGTGCAAAGAAACAAACACAAAGTCATTTTTATATATATAGATGACTATTAATATGACCGACATAACGATTTTTCAAATGGTGGCTTGCACCACCTATTTCCCAGCGAGACATAATGGGCATTGCACCATTAAAAAATTTAGTAAATCTCATACCTTATCTTTCATATGCCCGTTTGAAATATTGGTTGGTGAGGGCAGTGCCACGTCCCTTTATTTGATTATGTTTCCATGTAGCTTATGATAGAGGCCCCACGGACAGTGCCACATAGTGAAAATGTCATTGTTCATATTCCATTAATATAACCGCTTTTTAGAAGGGTCGTGGTAACGCTCACTTTCCTGCCAAGCGTAATCCTCCTTGTACCAGTAACTTAAACTTAAAAACGTAATTTCCCTTTACACTCCATGAATGAGGTATTAAATAGCTTCTCGCGTTGTTGTGAATTAACACGCTTTCTATTTTTAGATTCACAACTAATGGCACCTACTTGTTTATCGACGAATGTGAACTTCACTGTTTGAGAAGCTCTTACTAGACATGCCGATTGACTCGACACTGATACTGCGAAGTTCGAGGGGAGCCGACAATGAAAGAATTTTTTTTTTTTTAAGATGGCTGGAGCCAGGATTTGAACCTGTGATCTCTCGCATGGTAGTCGCGTATTCTATCTTTAAAATGTCCTGATGGAAGCTTTGCGGACCAATGCTTCATATGTCAATGGAAGTTCGTTAATTATTACGCTATAGTTTTTACTCCTATGGGTACCCATAAAATTTACAAAAACGTTCTTAAAGCATTGGCAAGTTTATATTTTTCAAAACGTTAAGTTTTTCTATGATGTTATATAAATTCCCTGATATGAGGACATATAAAAATTCGCTCTTGGATTTTAGAATTTTAGGAAATTTCTTTTGTAAATACAAAAATTAATTGCAATCTATAGATTTTACTTTAATATGAAGTAGCGGAAGAAATAAATCAGCAGAGTTTGCAAGTGTAAACTACTATAGAGTTTGGGAGTTATGCCCAGTCCATACTGTTCTCTTGTAGTATTTTTTTTAGCTATCCTTACTAATCCATTCACACAAAAAAAGGATTAGATAAGGTGACCCAGAGTCTACCTATATTTTCAATGTACTGCTTTATGTATCCATTTGATTCCTAATAAGCTCTTCAAAGTTAAATAGGATATAGCAACTCCACCAACCATTGAACAAAAAGCTTTTTTTCACTGTAAACCTTAAGTAATGCTTCTATTGTGCTTTCATCAAAAGCTTATTCATATCCTTAAAGCTTTTTCAAATGCAGGCGTTAAAGTTTTTTGCAATAGACTTTAAAGCTTTTGATGAGCGTTATGTGGTTGCATATAACAGGGTGTTTACTTTGTAGGACATATTAAGAAATGAGAAGTTAGATATCTTAATCATACTTTAGTCATAGAATTTGGAATTTCGATGCTGCTATTTTTTGGTTATATGATATTTTTATAACACATACAAACAAACTGCATAAGCACATTCAAGTATATAAGGGTGGCAGCGATAATTTAAATTTGGAATTTCGGTAATGCAAAAACCGCTATGGTAGAAATTTGAGAAAAATTTAACAACTTTAAGCCGTGCCCCAAAAACGTCAAAGGGCAAAGGTCAAATCTATATATATGAAAATGAGTTTGTGTTTGTTTATTTGTGTTTTTTAGTATCGTTAAAAACTTAATTTCCTTTTTCCACCTAATGAATGAGTTATGGGTTAGCTTTTCGCGTTGAGGTATTTTAACAAGCTTTCTACTTTTTTAAATTCACAACTAACGGCACCTACTTGTTTATCGGCGCATGCGAACGTCACTGTTTGAGAAGCTTTTGCTAGACATGCCGATTGACTCGATGCTATACTTCGAAATTGCTGTCGACAACATCGAGGGAGACGGCAATGAAAGACAAAATTAGATGACCGGAGCCAGGATTCATACCAAGGATCTCCTGCATTGTATTCGCGTGTTCTAACTATCATTCCACGGACGGTTCATTATTTAGTTCCGTATAGACTGGAAAATGGCTTGACCGATCTGTTTTGCAATTTACACAAAATTAATCTATTTGGTCGGTAGTGAAAATAGGGTACTTTAATTTTTGACAAGTGGGCGTGCCACATTGGACCCTTTTTTTAAAATCTCAACATCTGCAGGACCCTTTCACCAATTGCCTTGAAAATTTGTGCGGATCCATTTGGCAGTAAAGTTCATGATCCTACAAAAAATGGGCGGATCATTGGGCGTGGTATAAAATTTGAATCTTTAAATGGCGGTATCTCTGAACAATATGAGGCAAAAAGCTGATATGTGGTATATGTTGTTGGTACAGTATTATTTACAGCCACGACACTAGAAGACAGTAAAACAGGCGAACCAGCTGTTTGAGGAAAATATGGCAGATGAAGTAAGGGGTGAGCGAGGATATAGAGTGGTGCATGAATATTCGCGAAGCCAAAAAATTCTACTACCTGTAAGGACAAGGAGGGAAATCTGGTAACATATACGCATAGTGTGCTGCATATTTGGAGTGTGTTGCATATGCGGAGAGAACACTTTCACCAAGTATTCCGTAAGGTAGCGCACGTGGAGGTATCACTTCAATTGTCGAGGACGGCTTAGGTTGCCCTCCATCAAGCTAAACCGAGTTTAGAAAAACGATATCGAGGATGATAGAGCAGCCGGTGTCGATGGACTTTCCACAGAGCTCTTCAAGACCGGCGAAGATGAGCTGATAATGAGCACGTACCAGCTCCAATTCTCGGTATGCCCGATGATATGCATCTAATCGTAAAACGTTATAATCTGAAAAGACATGATGCAGGTGTGTGCTGCGGGATTAGAATTTCAACCATCGCATATAAGGCCCTGTTGGACCAGACCATAAAAACTTGACTTTAGATTAGTATATAGAATAGCTGTATGTCAAAGTTGCATAGCTAAATAAATTTTCCTCTCAGGCAAAGTTTATTTTTATAACAATAATTACTACCTACGCAAAAACAACATTTCGAGTAGAGAGTCTAAGCTGTTCACAAAATTTTTTTATTAACCCCCATTTTGTAAGTAACTTAATCGATAACGCTTTGTTTACATGACATATGGTGTAATGGGCTTCAAATTTTGGTTGCGCTTTTTTCGAATAATGTTAATAGCACTCGCGTGCGCAGAACGCACGTTTTACTTTGGGTTTTACTGAGTTCCCATTGAAAGCTCTTGCATTTTGTAACCACTCTCTTCAAATGGAAACCGACTTTTGGTACAAACTGTTTAAGTAAATTACTGTACCTATAAAAAACTTTAATCAGATCATTATAAGAGTTATTAAAAAACCTACTATGTATAAGGTTACTTCGCCAGAATGGTATACAATAATTGGGCCGGACTTGGCATGATGGTTAGAACACGAGGCTGCCATGTGGGAGATACATGGTTCGATTCCTGCCTCCAATCATCTAAATATTTCTTTCATTGCCGGCTTGTCGACAGCAACTTCGCAGTGTAGTGTCGAGTCAATCGGCATGTCTGGTAAAATCTTCTCAAACAGTGACGTTCGCATTCGTCGTTAAATAAGTAGGTGCCGAATATATAGACGAAAATTTTATTTTGGATCAGTGGCCCGAGTCGTCTGTATTTTAGCCCTAGAGAATAAAATTGGACACCCATTAATTTTGGATCAATGGGGAAAGGGGGCGTGGAAAAACTGTATTTGAGTCCTAGAGAGATAAAATTTGATACACGGCTAGTATTCAACAACACGAATATAAACATGCAAACGAAATTTAAATGTTGGGTCAGTGGGCGGAGTGGGCGTGGAAAAACTGTATTTTAGCCCTAGAGAGATACAATTCAGCAGCCAGATAGAACACTACAACACGAATATGAAAATGTAGATTACATTTTAATCGTGGATCAATAGGCGGAGGGGGAGTGACAAAACTGCTTTCGAGTCCTAGAGAGATAAAATTTGATACCTAGATAGTATTCGACAACACGAGAGATAAAATCTAGCAGCCAAATAGTACACTACTACACAAACATGAATATGTAGATGACAATTTTATTTTGGGTCAGTGGGTGGAGGGGTGTGACTAAAATGCATTCTAGCCCTAGAGGGATACAATTTGATACACAGATAGTATTCGACAACACGAATATTAATGTACGAATGGTACATTTGTATGGCAGGTATCAGAAGGGGCATGGCTAGACTTCCAGTTTTTTCTCCAAATCTTTATCCCGTTATAGCTTTAATAAATTCAGAATTTGGTCGCGATCGCCTTGGGTGTATTGGTATTATTAGTCGATTTCTAAAGTGGGCTAGACTTCCTGTTTTTTCTGCAAAACTTTATCCTCATTTAGTTTTACTAAATACAGAATTTGGGCACGATCACGTTGGGTATTTTGATATTATTACTCGATTTCTAAAGTGGGCGAAATGGTACATTTGTATAGGAGGTACCAGATGGAGCGTGGCCATGTAGCTCATTTTCAATGCCGTAAGTAGTTTTGTGGAATATTAACTTGTGCAAAGTTTCAAAACATTTGGTTTCATTCTTTCGAAAGTTATCGTGCGTACCAGCCGGACAGAAAGACAGACAGACAGACAGACGGACAGACGGACAGACGGACAGACAGACAGACGGACGGACAGACCCTCCTCCCGTTGGGTGAGTGTATAATTATATTAATTTTACAAAAAAGAAAATTTATGGTATCAAAGAAAACTTTATTGGTATTAAGAAGTAGAAGTTATTATATTAAAAGTAAATTTATTGTACACAAAAAGAACAATTAATTGTAACACAGACTACCTTTATTGTACCAAAAAGTACTTTAAGTGTAATAATAAGTACTTAAATGTACCATAAAGTTCTTTAATTGTGCCAAAAATTATTTTTACTGTATCAAAAAGTACTTTTATTTTTTTTATCAAAATATTCTAACTATTCGAACTAGAAGAGTTTTTTCCTAAATTCATAATATTTTTAAATTTGATTTGCTGACACTTTTGACAACTTGTCTTTCAAAGTTGTGTTAGGAAAGTTGAAAGACTATTCACACAGCATCAGTTTGTTTTATAAAAAATTTTGGCAATAAGTCGCAGAAATGGAAGTCGGCTGACACATTTTGAAGGGAAATACTTACAATGACGTCAGTAGTCCTAATCAGCCTTTATAGTATCCGGCAATGCAGACCTGAATATACCGACAAAATATTTATTTTCGGCCGGCGGGAATACGAGATTTAGAAATTCAACCTTTATGTGCTCGGATGACTACATTTGTAGTAATTTTGAAATATAACTTTTGTAACTTTTTTGTTACAAAAGGGAATGGTACAAAATTTTCAGTAGCTTCCTAAAAAAGGGTTTTTACCAGATTTAACTTATAAAACCAATTATAAAAAATATTTATGCTGCCTCCACATCATAATTTTAAAATGACCATCCCCTGGCCGGCTGACTACAAATGTACTCACCATATAAAATGTATGGAAATTTACTTTATTTTCAACTGAAATCAATTTTTTTTGGTTACCGATTGTTGAGACATGTACTTTTAGTATTGATGTTGTTTCTTCACAATCAGTTCTAAAGAATTAACGCGAAATACGAAATTATACTTGCTGGGTACGATCTTGGAGAAGACTCCAAGAGAACGACGTAGCTAAATTATAATATTTTCAGAACGACTTCGTTGCAGAGCATGAGGCCATTACACGCCAGCGTCATGGCGCAATGGTTGCAAAGTATAAAAAAAATTATCTAATTATTCCAAATGTCGAATAAAGAACTATATACTGCAATACTGCAAAGCAGACGATATGAAATCAGGCATATAACCTATATAGAACTGAGAGCGTTCGTTGAACTTATATTGCTAGCAAGCATCAAGAAATCAATCGATGGGGATAAGATGCAGTGTGCAGTTTAACCGATGTATATTATAGCGCTGCTACAATGTCCAAATGAAGCTATCCCTTCTGATACCTCCCATACAATTTTTCCTATTTTTTAATTTAGTCAGTTTAATTATCTTGAAATAGTAGACAAATCCTCAGAATGCCGAAACATTTGCCATACCCCTTCTGGTACCTACCACATAAATGAGATCACTATATTAATCTTACAATAGTAGACAAAGCATCAGAACGCCCTGCCCCTTCTAACATACAAATGAGTGAATTTAGTGCTGTAGCGAAACAATATAATGGGAGGAGTATGGAGACGGGACGCCTCTTAGTTTGATCAGTTTGACTAGACAGCAATAAAGCCGAACTATATTTACTTAGACCATACCACCAAAGAAGTAAGGTGCGATATAGAAAATAGAAGGTCAGTTATAATACTTTCAAATGTCCCTCTAACAAAGTCTGTAGTTCCGAAAAAACAATTCAAAATACATATTAGATTGCAAAAAAAACCAAAGCATGCGTAGAAAAGTTAAACTTGGCGTTGCCTTTGACAATGTTCTACAATATGCATGACATAAATGTATTAGTTATTATATATTTGGAAAATCATAGCCATATTCAAGACAAAAGCATGAAGCGAAACTTCCGGCGGAGCTGGGCATAATAGCTTTTCATGTCTCTAATGGAACAACGCATTTACATTCCAAAAATTTTGGGATATACATCTGAAAAATGATTACTGTCCTGAATATACAACTTTGGAAGCTTTTCTGATGCTACTAATGACATACATAATTATAATCCACTTAGTCCAATCCTGGTGTGTGTTATCCATTTTTCTACATACAAACATGGAAAAAGATGTTAGTTTTCCAGAACTATTGCGGACCGGCCGTGGCATAGTGGTTAGAACACGCGACTACCATGTGGGAGATCGCAGGTTCAAACCTGGCTCCAGTCATCTTAAAAAAAAAAAAAAAAAATTCCTTTCATTGTCGGCTCCCCTCGAATGTTGTTTGACAGCAACTTCGCAGTATTAAGCGTCGATTCAATCGTCGTGTCTAGTAAGAGCTTCTCAAAACAGTGACGTTCGCATTCGTCGATAAACAAGTAGGTGCCGTTAGTTGTGAATCTAAAAATAGAAAGCGTGTTAATTCACAGCAACGCGAGAAACTATCCCTTACCTCATTCATGGGGTGCAAAGGGAAATTAAGTTTTTTAGTTAAGTTTATTAAGTTTTGTAGTAAGATATATTATTTTGTCTTAAAACAAAATGAATTAACCACTAATTATGAAGCAAATATGTATTTATTACTTAAAAATCCATGTTTGCTACATTTTTAGTCATCCGACCGTCCACGTAAGTTTACAATCCCGAGCAAATGCGTAAAGTGCTTATTTATTTAGTTTCATTTCTATTAGTTTTATTGGAAACCTGTATAGCTTACCCTAAGAAAGTTAAAAATCTAAATTTGTTCTGTGAAAAATGAATTCTTTCGTGATATTTAGAGCACCTAATTATGCTTGTGGTAAGAAAAGTCATACGAACGCTGGTCCATCGACATCTAATGGTAAGACTTACCTTAAAATCTGCCAGTGCATTTTTTACTTTGATAGTCTATCCGAAATCTCAAGAATCCCCATAGAATTTCCCGGCTTCCCAGTTCTCTCTATCAAGTTGAGCTGTTAATAGAGCCTTCTTCTCCCACTTTCAGAAAAGTATGTGAAACCGCTAATTAGAATTGATCCCAGACGCACCCAACCATTCCATTTTCTTCAAATAAAACTCAGTTCATTGTTTTTTTGTTTCTTTTTTATAAATTGAAATTTTTTCTGTTTTCTTCTTCTTTATTTTTAGATCTTTTTGATGTTTTGTCCGCTTTTGATTTTCACTTTCAAATTAATTATGTTAGTGTTGTTTAGTTGTTGTTGTTGTTATGGATTTTAATCGCTTTAAGGTTTTTTCTGTTTAATGTTCGTATTTTGGTATTATCGTTAGTTGTTATTGTTATTATTATTATTATTATTGTTAATTTTAATACTTTTATTACTCATATATATATTTTTGTATATATATGCATGTATATATTTATATATATATATATAATATTAAATGCGTATGGGTTTTGTCTTGTTTTTAACAATATATATGTGTATGTATGTATATAAGTAATAATACATAGTAGTTGCTGTTGTGTTTTTCTGTTTGTTTGTCTCTTATTTATTTCTATAAAATATTTATTTATTTATATATAATATTTATTACACACATTAATAATGGAACAATAATGAACAAAAAGTAAAAAAATAACAATTAAATTTTATTTAAAAAAAATCTATATAAATTTAGCTTTACTATTTTTACAAATTAACCCTAAGGAATGACTACATCTCATTGTTTTATGAGGTGTAATAATGGCACTAGGACAAATGTCCATTGTTTTTAGTTTTGTTTTTTATTTTGTTATTTGGCAAGGGGGGCGGGGGACCTAAAAGTACAAAATGTGATTTTGATATGACTTATACATACGTACAACGCTAAGGTAAATGCCAGTGACAAATATTTGTCCCCTTTGACAATGCATAATTACAATATATTCCGTTTAATAACGTAATTGGGTTGTATTACCTACATACAATAGTCCTACAAAGTTATCGTTAACAACAACTCGAGTTGTTCGTGTTGTATTTACTTTTCGGCTTTGAAATTCTATATATAATACAAAAACATAAAGTATAAAACAAACTATTCCGGGGACTTTACAACATTTTGTTATTTGCTATTAAAAGCATTGTTTGATTTATTTCTTTATTGGTTTATATAATTTGTCATACTCGTGTTAGTTTCTGTGTTTGCATGTGTGTGTATACAAATGGAAATAATTAAATAAAAACAAAAACTTTGCTGGTGTTTACTTTGCAACGTAACCACAGTGGGATAAAGTTATTTCATATTTTGTTTAACTGTTTTTTTTCTGAATACTGTAATATATTTACACACACACTCACACACACACATACACTGGGGAAGTAATTAAATTCTTTAGACTGAACAAAGTTATAATTGTAACTGATTTTTATGTGGAATTTATTATTAGAGGCAAACGGTAATTACAATTTATATGTCGTTTGAATAGTGTAAAGGCTACAAGTTTATAAGAATTTCCTTCGGAAGTTTGTGAATGTTGGTTGCTTATCAATGTCGAAGAAAATTTAAATTAAATTTATTGCACGTAAATTTCTGACATTTTTGTGCTATTCTTAGAAGTCTAGGTATCGTCATGCCACTGTCGGGTGTGAGTGTTAAGTTTAAATTGGCATTGATCCTTAGCTGTTGGTACCTTTAATTTTTATTACAGCTTTAAAAATTAAAGTCAATATTCTGCAACATAGTGGAATTTCTCGATTCAGTTTTTGAAAAAATTTCATATATGTAATCTAAGTAACCAAGCTAAATTCGGAAGTTAAAATGAATCATCAAACTGTGTTGATGGCATTGTATTGCTATCAAAATTTTTATGCAAGTTTCTTACAGTAAGTTTTTCAGTTCTGAATCAGATAAAGAAACAAATCCATGTAATTTGTTCTTTCATTTCCAGTTCTCTAGTCAGTAGTAGTGTTTCTAGTAATGTTTCCTGTAAGAAACCAATCAAACTATACATATATTAAAAGTTTGTTTTGAATATGAACGAAAATCAAAATTTTGAAGTACTTTACATTGAAAAAATATGAAACCTAAACAAAACTAGACTTCCGTTAAGTTACCCTGTTAATATAGTTTTTATTTGACAAAACTTCGAAACGCTTCTGAAACAGTAATAACTATACATATTTTAAGTACTTTAATGACAGTTAGTTTTCCTAAAATAACATCCTTACCATAGAAGAGTTGGGATGTTCTCTCTGTCTTATAAGGAGTCAGTAGGAACTTCAGTTGTATGCCAGGACAACACTTCCTGTGGGACGAAAATTCCTACCTCATCTTTATATATAGGGTGTGTCTTTAGACATGTAGAATATCCTGTATGGAAAAATGTAAAATTAGCTGTCGTACCAATGAAGTGTATTTGACTTTTTTCCAGTATACATTGGTAATCACTGTGAATGGACATACAGCTCTGTTCGCCAAACTTATACATCACTTCACCTTCAGCGATGTAGCTTATTTTTGGTTAAATGGGTATGTAAACAAACAGAATTGTCGTTTAGGGAGCAGAACATCTCGAAAAATGCGGTTTACGTGCCGAAGGTGTCATCGGCCTATTTGCCCTTAAATCCGAAACAGGTTTCAACATTATCGAATGCCATATGCCATTCGAAATCATTTGGAGGAGAAAAGGTTCCACAAGACGGCGCAACACGCCATACAGCGAGTGAAACCATCACTTGTTGAGTCGGTCATACAGGGTACCCTTCTAGGGCTACTTTTGGGTCAGTTAGGGCAGTGACAGCAAAATTTATAAAATTACAATTTTGTACTGTTGCCTCTTAGGGGATGTAGACAATGAGTAGGTATGTTCGGGAAGAAAACATTAGTGGGAGTCGGTCATACATTTTACTTCTCTAGGGACGATACTGGATAGTTGCGGGGCTTGTTGTTTCCCCTTCCCCACCACCTTTGACCACCTTTCACAGCAATTTGTCCTTACCTCACACAGTGTAACGTGCGTGGCCAAAATAGGAAAAAGTTGAGGTCATAAATGAAACAAATTTAAATGGAGTTTTACTCAAAAATGTTTCATTAGAATACTCTTAATTTTTATACCATCACCCGTAGGGATGAAGGTATATATCATTTGATACGACCCAAAAGTGTAACACATAGAAGGAGTCACTTTAGACCCTAGGTTTCTTTGAACCAAATTCGATTCATGACTTTTTAAGTCGTTTGAGCCATGTCCGTCTGTCTGTCTGTCTGTCTGTCTGTCTGTCTGTCTGTCTGTCGGGTGGCTGTCCGGCTGGTTCGCACGATAACTTTCGAAAGACGCAACCAAATGTTTTGAAATTTTGCACGAGTTATTATTTTCTCAAAACTACTTACGGTATTGCAAATGGGCTACATGGCCCCGCCCCTTCTGGTACCTCCCATACAAATACATCATTCCGCCCACTTTAGAAATCGAGTAATAATATCAATACACCCTAAGGGATCGTCCCCAAATTCTGTATTTAGTAAAGCTATAACAAGATAAAGTTTTGGAAAAAATTTTGAAAGCCTAGCCACGCCCCTTCTGGTACCTCCCATACAAATCTACCTTTCCGCCCACTATAGAGATGGAGAAATAATATCAATAAATTAAACGTGATCGTACCCAAATTCTATTTTGAGTAAAGCTATAACAAGATAAAGTTTTAGATTAGAGAAAAAAATTGGAAGTCTATTCACGCCCCATCTGGTACCTCCCATACACATCTGGTACCGCCCACTTTAGAAATCGATTAATATTATTAGAAGACCTAACGCGATCGTGCCCAAATTCTGTATTTGGTAAAGTTTAAGCAGGATAAAGTTTTGGAGAAAAAATCTGGAAGTCTAGACACGCCCTTTCTGGTACCTCCCATACAAATGTACCACTCCGCCCACTTTAGAAATACGGTAATAATATCAATACACTCGACACGATCGTGCCCAAATTCTGTATTTTGTTATATTATAACAGGACAAAGTTTTGGAGAAAAAATTGGAAGTCTAGACACGCCCCTTATGGTACCTCCCATACAAATGTACCTTTCCGCCCACTTTTGGGATGTAGTAATAATATCAGCACACCCAACGCAATCGTGCGCAAATTCTGTATTTAGTAAAGCTATAACAGAATAAAGTTATGGAGAATAAATCTGGAGCCTAAACACACCCCTTCACGTACCTCCCATATAAATATACCACTCCGCCCAATTTCGAAATCGAGTAATAATATCAATTAAATAGAATATTATTTGTTTTACTGAGGGTAAGGGTAAATGTAAGTCGGGTTGCCCGACTGAAACTTTCTAACTGGTTTTAATTACAAATCGATTATTTTCAATAACTCAAGACTTAAACAATATATTATATTGGGTGATGGTATTTATCAGTCAGTTTAACTGACTGAAATTTCTGTACTGGTTTTTTCAGAAATATCTACATTTTCATATTGCTTTAAGCTCACAAAGTTAAGGGTTTAAGGGTACTGAAATTTAATATGACAATTGCTATATTTTTTTAACGATTTTAAACAAGTGTAACTTTTGAGTTTTTGGTTCAATTTTAATGGTTTATAACTTTTTGGAAAGATTATGATGTTTTCTAAAACCTTTTACAGGACTATAGCCTTGAAATTGCGTGAGTACGGCAGACAGAAAGAAAATCTCTAAGGGAACTTAGGTATGTGAATTGTTTCCAAATTTCAAAAGACGATAAAAAAAATGTTGGCCCATGTTAACCTTAATTTTTATTTCTGATGATAAACGAAACTGTATACTTTAACACCGAAAAAGAGCCTATCTTAAAAGAAAACAAGAGGAGAATCCAAAAGGATTTTATGTATAAAATGTGTTTGTTGGTAGAAACACTATGAACATTTTTTTGTATAATAAATGCAAGTGCGTGTTCAATTTTGTTAATTTTTAATAAAAAATTCCCATTTAAGGAGCAAAAACCTGTTTGGTTTGTGTGGAAGGTGGGTGTGGTTTTAGTCTTACCACGCCCACTTTTGGTATAATAACTAAGAATGGTAAGTTATGCTCAGCAACCAAATTTCATTGAAACAAGTTAATATTTGACGTAAATATCACAAAAAAAACATTTTACTATACACTAGTGGGCCCGGCAATGCTTCGCTATTGCATATTAACTTGTAATATATTTCACATTTAGGTCTACAAAGTACTTTAAAACGGTACTTAAGCTCGACAATAATATGTTGAGTTTATAAATTTATGTAACTAATTTCAAGTAACTCCTTAACATGTAAATTCTAAATATGACAGGCTCTACAACGATAGTAAAAAGTTCATCATCAAAGTCATATCTATAGTTTCGAGAACGGCGTCGGTTCATAAATTCGAGTCCCCTGTCACACTTACGTCTACAGCGTCGATGGCTTCTATTAGCTGCTCAAATGGATGATTACATGCACCCTTAACATCACTAAGGGCTCCATAAGTTTGGCGAACAGAACGCGCATTTTATCTATAGAATCTATTACCGATTCGTTCTCCTGAAAAGTAAATAAAAAATTCATATCTGTAAAGTTAATTAAAAGCAAATCACTGTTTTAGTCTGCGCAGCTACCATGTGTCCTAAATTGCATGGTGTACGGACCATTATTTGATACAGTTAAAAAGTTAAATATTGAAGTGCGTGGGCAGCGCCTCGGCACTTTTTACTTATTTAGTTTCAAATCGCCTCTTCATTAGAGCGAATTAAATTAATCGGAATCTACAGTGAATTCTTAAAAAAAATTCACTAAGAAACAATATGAATAAAATCAATTTCTAGTTCGCGCTGAGAAGCATGAAGATTTCAGGTAGACATATTTTTTTAACAATGAGCAATTATTGAAACCTTTATACCTATGGGCGCCGGCTCTAATTGTTACCTACTATTCCGATGCTTGGAGACCACGACGAAGATAATGGTATATTTTTGACATGGTTTTCTGTATGCCAACATATAGAGGCCATAACTTTTTAACCAATAGATATATTTGCTTCTGTAATACTTCATTTAGTTTATTGGGAAGTCAGTTGTACGCAGAAGTTTTCGGTTTGTGCTCATTTTAAAACAAAAAAATCTATATCTGAAGTCTTCATGCTTCCCAGCGCAAGCTAGGAATTGATTTTAGACACAATTTTATTGGTGAAATTTTCTAACAATTCATCGTAGATTCCGATTTTGGCCAACCTTACTATTCATATCTCTGGGCGAACTGCAATATACTGTGGAATTTTGACAGTTATAACTACTTATTTTAAAAGGGGTGTAGCACAGCGTACTTCCACCCTTACTGTTATTCATACTGCAAAAATTGGCCCACCTTACTATTCATATCTCTAGGCGAACTGCAATATACTGTGAAATTTTGACAGTTATAACTACTTATTTTAAAAGGGTTTAGCATAGCCCGCTTCCACCCTTACTGTAATTCATACTGCAACAATAACATAGGTAACAAATTGCATCTTCATACCTCTGATAGTTCATGAGATATAGACTTTGGGCGAGGCCTTCTTCCTACCTGGCAGTAATTAATATTGCTCCAACAAAATATATACCAAATCTCATCTTCATACCTCTGATAGTTCATGAGATATAGTTCTTTTTGTTTTCAAGTTGTATGGGCGGTGCCACCCCCTTTATCCAATCACAACCAAATATAGCCAGGGACTATCTACAGGTCAACAGTTCCACTTGGTAAAATTTTCGTATCAATCAGTCTATTAGAAAAAGCCGTTATATCGATTTTTGAAAAGGGGGCGTGGCACCGCCCACTTCCACCCTGGTAGTATTTAATACTGCTCCAACAACATATACATATACCAAATCTCATCGTCATACCTCTGATAGTTCATGAGATAAGCCCTTTTGGTTTTCAAGTTGTATGGGCGGTGCCACGCCCCTTTATCCAATCACAACCTATTATAGCCAGGGACTATCAACAGGTCAACAGTACCACTTGGTAAAATTTTCGTATCAATCGGTCTATTAGAAAAGCCGTTAGAGCGATTTTAGAAAAGAGGGCGTGGTACCGCCCACTTCCACCTTGATTGTAATATATACTGCTCCAACAACATATATACCAAATCTCATCTTCATACCTCTGATAGTTCATGAGATACAGCCCTTTTGATTTTCAAGTTGTATGGGCGGTGCCACGCCCCTTTGTCCAATTGGACCGAATTGTAAATCTAAACCATCCGGGGCGCCACCCAAACGCATACAAAAAAATTTATGCAAATCGTCCAGCCGTTTAAGAGGAGTTCAGTCACAACACACGTACGGTAGATTTTATATATAAAGATGGGAGGGGGTGTGGATCTCAACCGATTTTTATGAAACTTCAGAAATTTCTTAATTTCATCACAAAAAGTTTTACGTCAAAGTAAAGCATAGTTTTTTAACCTGGTCATGCCAGTGTATTTTCATACAGTGACGCCCTATGCTCCAATAGGAGTTAGAGGAACACATATGTATATTAGGGATATAACTTTTTGCAACTTTTTGCAAATATCCAAATGGCCCTAGCATAGTCGAATAGGCCATTGAAAATTATATAAAAAAATGGTATTACTTTTTCGCAGTTGTCAAAAAGTTCACCCACCAAACGCGGTAAAGTTTTTAAATGATTTTTTTTTATTTAGCTAAAAATCGCAAAAAACTTTTTTTTTATCATTATATCAAGCTGCATTTAACATTTGTGTAAATATTTTGGAAGCTGAATGTATGTTATTGATAATTACGTCATGTACTTTAAATGTTTTTATTATTCAAAGAAAATTATATTCCGAGTTTGTGTTTAATACTTAAAAACAATGGATTTTAAAAGAAGCCCTTAAAGCGTTTTAAAAAATGCAAAAATTTGGACAAAGGCTTTGACCAAATTTAAAGATAGCACAATAATGTGGAGAAACATTCCAGATATCGTCATTCCATTACATCAAACAAAATTTTTCAGTTTACTATTTTACTTTATTAATGAAGTATTTAAAATTTTTTATTTAAAATGAATGTTTTTTTTGGGAGATTTTAGAAAATCGTTTTTTATCCGAAATGACCCCAAAATTATTTTTTCGTAAATAACACAACCTTCGCCATCGCGTGGTGCTAGGGCCAAAATTTGGTTATACCCCTAATGTATATATTTATCACAAAAAGTGGTTGTATAAAATTTAGTTGCTCTAAAACGACTCCTTTCATTGTTGGCCAACGAATATATGAAGATGTTACACTATGCCCCACCTCTCCATGTTTTGGCTCATGAGTTTTCCATTCCCAAACTCACAAAATTAGGGGGTAGACCGTATAGAAACCGCAAACTCATTTACTATCCTTACCCACATCTGTAAACAATGTATTTTTGCGATTGTTTGAGAAGATAATCAGATCCAATTTGGGGTAGTGGGGTAGGGTTGAATTTTTTTCACCTCAGAATGGGTACAAATGAAACCTCATAAGCCGCTTTTACCTACAAGACAACTGTGGGCACCTTTGGACTACTTTTAGTGGGGGTACGTCAAATCTATGGTTTATACTGATAAACCTGTAACGATGGAGCGGTTATACTCTTGAAAGTGGTGCCATAGACCAAAACGATGTCGTTCATAAGGCGTAGTCACGGATGCCTTATGACAGAAATTATTTTAAACATTAAATGTCATAAAATTTGTGAGCTACCAAAGCCAAAATGTTAGTCATTCCATTGCATTTGTTGTGTTTTATCAGACAATTTGAGAATTTAAATGTTTGTAAACCTACTCTCTTATCGATGAGGGTATATATTATTTCCCTGCAGAAGAAGGTAGAGGCATTGACGCCTAATGAGTGGTTATATACTGGAATAAAGGTCAGTAGCCGCAACAGATACGATTTATAGACGGGTGGCAAGTACTGGTAGAGTAGTCGCAAATGCTGAACTAGTTTTTAGAACTTGTCATGTATTGACGCCTAACGAGTGGTGATATACTGGAATAAAAGCCAGTAGTTGCAACGGATACGCTTTATAGACGTGTGGCAAGTACTGGTAGAGTAGTCGCAAATGCTGATATAGCGAGTAGTGGTTTTCGAATGACAGCCCAAAGTTAAAATCGTCACTTGAAAGCATTATCGGGAAATGAAGAGCGACTAGTCTGTATCGCTTTGAGGCTAGTGGAAGAGTACTTCTGCAGCACTACTTTCTTCTGAAGGGTTAATACAAAAAAATTGTAACGCATTAAAGGAAACGTGTTAGACCTCAAATAACTTGAGACCAAATTCGTTTCAGGACCTTTTAAGACGATTGGACTATGCCCGTCTGTCTGGCTGGCTGGCTAGATGGCTGGTGGGCAGGATAACTCGTGTAAACCTTTACTGGTCAATTTGAAAAGTTACTAGTATTAATATTTTCTAAATTAAGTCATGGGATTGTAAGTGGGCAGAATATGCCCAATCCTTCTGGTACCTCACATACAAAGTTACCTTTTTTCACAAAATAATATTTTTTCCATTACTTCCAAACGAACACCAGGAGGATATTTTTAGTTGGTCAGATTAATTATCTTCTAAAACATAGTCGTTGTTGTTGTTGCCCTCAGAAAACCGTAATCTTTGCCACGCCCCTTCTGGTTCCACCCTTACATATGACCCAAATAGTTTTACTTATATAGCTCTTTTGTAAATACTCTCAATTCTCACTCTTGTGGGAGTTTTACTCAGGAATGAATATGGAATCTATCGGCAGACCCCTTCTGGTACCTTCCATACAAATTAATCTATTTCTGAAATAATTTCCAAACGGACAGCCGGGGGACATTTAAATTTTATTAGTTTAATTACCTTGTAACAACAGGCAAACCTTCAGAAACCTTCTGCCACTGCTATAGACTATATAGGCTGACCTTATTAAGTACCTACAATAAGAAAATAGCAAACGGGCAGATATCCCCATAAAGGGGGAGTTTGTATGGGAGGCGGGAGTAGTTTTTGTCCGATCATGCCCATCTTAGAACTTAATCTCTGTTTAGAAGAAAGAAGCTCGCATACCTAATTTCAGCTCGACAGCTCTTAATCTACGACTGTGATTGCAGGAACATACCCCCAAAAAGGTACAATTTGTATGGTAGGTGGGAATTGTTTTTGCCCAATCTTAAACTTGATCTCCGCTTAGTGCGGTCTAATCCAAAAAATTTAGGAAAGCACCATCTTGCAGCGCTTATAAATAATAATAAATATTAACAATTTTTCTAAGTTTTCTTGTTAGGTTTAAACCCGAGTAAAACGGAACTGGTGCTATTCACACGGAGATACAAAATTCCTCACCCCAGATTAAATGCAGTCGCAGTTACACTGTCTGATAGTGCAAAATACCTTGGGCTAATATTGGACACTAAACTGAATTGGAAACTTAACACTCAGACCAGGATTTCCAAAAGCGGCAACGGTCCTATACTGCTGCAAAGGGCAATCGACCTCAATTGGGGAATTAGCCCCAAAGATGTTAACTAGTTTTACGACTCAGTTATTAAACCCATCTTATTCTACGGATCGACAGTCTGGTGACCGGCGATAGATATAGAGTCCTAAATTCTGAAATTCGAACGAATTATGCGACTGGTGGCAATCAGGATAACAGGGGCACTTAAAACTACTCCAACTAAGACACTGTTTATGATCCTAAACTGGATACCCCCGGAGAGGAAAATATCAGCGAACAACGCAATGCAATAGGCGCCACAAAAGCATGGATGCACAGGAACTATGACCATGCCAAAATTCTGGACCTAATAAATGTAAGCTGTCACACGGATTACACCATACCAGAACCTGTCTTCGATCCGGGTTTTAAAAGGAACATCCCGGATACGTCCTTTTATGATGATAATGATAATTCTCTAAAATTTGGGGAGGATGTCATCCTAATTTTAATGGACGGTTCGAAATTTAAGAAAAGAGCAGTCTGAGGAATATTTTCGGTGGAGTTGATTTGCAACTATCAATCAAACTACCAGATCACTGTAGCATAGTTCAGGCCAAAATAGAGGCCATTAGAATAGCCGTATAGAAAATGTTGTATCGTGGGATATTGGGCGGCAATATTCATATTCTTGCTGATAGTAAAGCGGCTATTAGATCCCTGGAGAAGGGGTACACTACTTCGAGAAAAGTTCGAGAATGCCGGTCGTCTCTTAAGGTGATAGCGAGACATTTAACGGGTACCCTTACATTTGGTTCCAGGACATGGGGACATATATAGTAACCAAAGGGCCAATGCGTTGGCAAGGGCCGCCACAACCTTGAACTCGGGCGAAGTTTACGGTCTCATTGGGATCCCTCTCACAAGGGGGAAACTGCTAATTGCGGGAAAATTGAAACTCATTGCTAAGGAGAGATGGGTAAGAGAACCAACTTGTACGGCGATCACACAAATTTGGCCTACAATGGATATACAGAGGACACGATTTGTGCTGATACTGTCCAGAGTCCACATGAGGAACATCACAGCTGGTCACTGGCCGGTTGGTAACGCGCTAAGAGGTTTAAACTACCCTACAACCATTGGAAGAAGAGAAGACCACGAGGAATCTTCTATGTCACTGCCCTGCTTTTGGTGACCTGAGATATAAAAACCTCAGAGCAACGAAATGGCTTGATAGCGACGTTGGCCGAACAAGATAGGAATATTTGGTACGAAAATTTAAAATTTGTATCACAACGGGACTCATACTAGGACTCATGTGAGGTGTGTTGAACGTGGCTGCCGAATTAACCTAACCTATTATGATATATACCAACTACCGGGGGATAAGTTGTGGTCTCAGCAGGGTCTTTTGCTAACGCTCACAATAAATCATGAAAATCATGGTCTACATCAGTAAGCCCAAAACGAATGCTTTGCTGAAGAACGAAATCATACCCGTTATAAATGTTATAAAGACCGAACTATGCCTACAAGTGATGGATAATTCGAAAATGTCCATCTTGTGTTACCAGATGAGAAGTGGGTGATGGACATCTAATGGACAAATGAAATATTCTATAAAATATAAAAAAAAACTTAATTTCCCTTTACACCCCATGAATGAGGTATGGGACAGGTTCTTGCGTTGTTGTTTTAAAAAATATAACAAAATTAAAAAAAACAATCATTCCAAAAAAAAATCTAATCCGATTTCAAATCCGACTATCATGTTTATTGATCGTGATCAACTTTTTTAAAATGTGTAAAATCTATGTTTTTAAATCAACTCACATAATAAAAAGTGTAATATTTGAAAAATTTCTGGTTGTGTTCTAATGAACCTAGCAAATTTGTTGAATAAACTCTTTGAAGCAAATATAGACCACATCTGAGAAGATTTAAATTTAAAATCGTATATATTTACAATACATGCCACTCCATCACAAAAACTGTTATTAGTGCAATTCTCCCTCTCCTAACTCATCCCACTGTGTTGGCTTTGCTACATACTAACAAACTTATAATGCTCAATTTAAACAGAAAAAGGGGTGTGAGGGGTCATTTTCATTGTATGTATACATTTCATTGATATTAGTTGTTCCGGATATCTGCAATTAGCCATTGTGTGTGTGTGTGCGTTGTTAGTTAAAACTCTTTAAAATGAATGAAATCAGTATTATGACTACGGCTGGTATTTTAATTTGTTGTTTTTAATTTAAAAATTGCATTATTTGTTTTCACTGGAAGTTGTTGTTTGTTTTGTTTTTATTTTTCATTTTATTTTCATATATAAGTATATTTTTATTTGTTTTTTTTTCATTTCGGTATTTATCCTCTTATTTAGTTAAGAACTTAATGGCCTATACTCAATTTGTTAAATTTAATAATTATAATTATAATAATAATAATAATATCCTGCAATAATTCATAATTCTAATTACTCGTATTTTTTATTGATTTTGTTTTGTTTGATTTTCATTAAAAATAGATTACAACAGTTTAGGTTAGATTTAGGGTTTTTTTTTACAATTTATTTTAGGTTTTCGTTTAGTTGTAGTGTTTTTTTCTGTAGTATAATTAATTTATTAGTATAATTATAACTATAATTACGTTTATATATTAGGGGGGGATTTTTTATGTTTATGCTTATTTTTTGTTTTTTTTTTTCATTTATTTTTTTTAGTTTACCTTAACTTCTTTATAATAACAAATTTTAATCAGTCATTTTTTGCTGCAATTAATTGCAATTATGTATTTTAGTTTTCTTAAGTAGTAATTTTTTAGACTTTGTGTTTTTTTTGGTTTGTTTTGTTTTTATTTCATTTTGATGTCAGTAACTTAAGTTTGTGTGTGTGTGTTGGTTTTAGCAGTTCTGTTCGTGTTTGTAATGTTTCTGAGCATGTGGATATTTGTATGTATGTTGTAGAAGCTTGTTTATCGGTGAGGGAAATCAGATGAAGGGCATGTACTTTATTTCAAAGAATATTATATATTGAAAATTTTATAGTGGCAGGCGTAGTTGATAATTAATGTTTCTTGTGAATGATGAAAGTTTAAATTGCTGTGGCCTACACCAAAGTGCCAGCAGCCATAGAAAAAATAACTATGCTGTACCATCAGACAAATCTCCTATAATTACTGCCAAGGGGCAAAGCTTAAATATATTGCCCAGCTTAATATCGCCCAAAAAAAGTGTAAAGTTGGGAATTTTATACTTTTATGACACGCAGTCCTTTCAAAGGGGAATCAATTTGATTTTTAAAATGGAAGAGATTTTCATTATGAAGTTGAACCCCAACTTTGTGTGTGGAGATGAATCTTAATATGTTTTAAGGTCTCATATTCATATGGAACTTATTTACATATTTTGGGGGGATTATTTAATTTATGGCCGACTTTCGTGGGCTCCAAATCTTTACATGTTTAACCTTATGAAGGACAATGCTCCCTTATACAGTACAACACATGATTTTGGGACTCAATTCTGAGAACTGTACATGAAAGTAGCCCCAAAAAGAAGAAGTTCTGCATCATTCGTTTTGTCGAGTTACATGGCATAATAATTTAATATCAATTTGAATTTTGTAAGTATCGTAATTGTCACGTCTTAGGCTCTTTTGTTTGACATAACATAAATACTATATGGTGGCATATGATGATCATAAGTAATATTCCACGTATATCATTCGCCACGGAGTACAACAGTTTTATTGTAACTGCTATAAAATAAACCCAGTTCAAAATCAGTTGATGAATGGAAAAGGTGAAACTGTTGCTTATGTAGGGAAACGTTATATGAACAGATTAAAGGAATTGTAATTCTTATTTTTTTTTTTAAATTTGTTTCAGCTTAATCGGACTAGTGGTTCTCGAGTTATGTCAAACAAAAGAGCCTTAAACGTGACAAATTCCCCTATACGATACTTACTAACTTCAAATTAATATTAAATTATTATGGCATGTAACTTGACCAAACCAATAATGCAGAACTTCTTCTTTTTTGGGCTACATTCACGTGCAGTTCTCAGAATTGAGTCCCAACTCATTGAGCTAAAAAATGTTGTACTGTGTTATCCAAATGAAGCAATAAGGGCCTAATTTAAAGCAATTATAAAAAAATTGTATTCCAAAAAAAATTTAGTTGTAAATAAAATCAAAATCAGACACATTCTTGAAAGTCACATGTAGAGTGATGCGCGTAATCTATGGGTCAAGGAGCTTTATATCAGCTGTATTGACCTTATATATATCCCAAATATTTGGAGAGTGGCCAAGGTAGCCTTTATTTCCATAGAGGGGAACCCTCCCAAAATGGACTAAAAGATTTTAGACCCATCAGCCTGTCATCGTTTGTTCTTAAAACAACCACCTTAGAGCACACATAGACCAGAAGCTGCTGTCAAAAAGGCAGTATCCTTACAGCAAGAATCAGTTCACTCAAAAATTTCCAGCTAAATTTGGGCCATTAGAGAAGTGACAGAATGACTGAGTTGTAATGTCATCACCACATTGTAGATTAACATATTCTCCGAAATTCAAGCTGTCTTTAGACCTCTGGAATATATTTTACTGAACTCAACAAAAACCCTGGTTTGCGCAGATATTTCAACGATATGGCTGAGCTTTGCAACATCCACCTTATAGGGTGGGTGCCGAGCAACAGAGACATAACAGAGCAGTAGAGCTAGCAAGACTCGGGAAATGCTTCTAGTCACTTGCAAGCAACACCGAAGGATTTTGGCGCCTTTAGAACGACTGTTTCAAATTTCTTTCCGCATGACACTGAAGGTCACTGGAAGCAATTGCATATATTCTTTATTTCTCCATTGTTGAATTTTTATGGTCTGCATGCACGTTGCAGGACAAAAAAATCATCAGGGCTTGATGGAATACCAAACCTTGTAGTAATGGGGGTAATTGTGCCACACCCATAGTTTGTGGTAGCTCTCTTTAATAGCTCCTTCAAATATTCTACGTTTCCTTCGATATGAAAAATACAAAAACTGGAAAAACTTGTGCTGCTGCCAAAGGGTAAAAAACTGTCGGGCGACCCGTCATTTGTCTGTCCCATATGCCTTATTGATGCATTGGGGAAGTTAGTAGAGTACATTATCTGTAAGATACTGCAGGAGAGCGTAGATATAATAAACTTCTTGTGGAAATAGCAAGCGAAGCAATTCGTAAGAGAAATCAAGCTAACGATTAATGTGTTGTTGTAATCCCAGATGTCAAGAACGCCTTCAACTCTGCGAACTGTATGGAAACTACAGGCATTGCCGAATCTAAATAGTCGCCAATACCTAATATCAATCATACAGGTCTACTGCAGAAACCTAGAAGTTTTCTATAGTACGAATGTTGGTCTCAAGAAATATGTGGATACCTTTTTCCCTTCTATACAAATTGGAATACTTAAGTTTCATTTACCGTATGGAGTTAAGACTATTGACACTATTAGTTGTAGCATCAGATCTAAATGAAGCCAAACAATGACTAATACCGATATTAGTGCGGGAAAATCATAGCTCGCTTCAATGAGCCTCTCACATAGCTCGTCATATTCACCCGAGAAGTTAGAGAATATATACGTTTGTGAAATTACTTCAAAGTATTTGTTAAAGTAATTAGGAATGACGAAAGGTAATTATTAGCAGTCACATTAACTACGTGGGAAAGGCCACATCAACTGCAGCTTCTCTCTGCAGGTTGTTGGCAAATACGATAGGTGCTAAATATTATAGAAGGATGATTCTACCAGAGGTAGTTATAAGCATCATATTAAATGCCTCACGTATATGAGCAAAATTAATTTGGTATACAGAATGGAAACTAATGAAGCTGCATTAGTCATATCATGAAAGATATCAGTGGACATGTTAGCACTACATGGAGTACTACATAACCCAGTTCCTGAGCGGACAAGGTGCCTTTAGAAAGTACCTTCATCGTTTCAGACTTGTAGATATACCTTTGTGTCCGTGTTGTCATTATGTGATTGAAGATGCTGAACTTCTTTTTTTATATGCCCGAGATTCAGTTCCAGGAGAGAGTATCGCCAGTTCTCAGTTGATAATGGCTTCAACAACAAGTTGGGGACATATCGCAAACTATGTTCCTCTTGAATTCGGTTGAGCCTAGACGGCGATAGTGAAGATTGAAGAATTTCTCACTGTTGTTTCGCCAGGATTGGGATGATGTTTGAGGTGCTTTAGCGTGTTAAAGTCTCGCACATCGTCATTCCATGATTTCACCTCGTACAAACAAAAAAAAAACACTTGCCAGCTTCTCCTGCATAGTAGAGCACAGTTAGCAGCAAACGGTAGGTAGGTGGGCGTATGTCAGCGGTGGTATTCAACCCACACAGATGTGGCTTCGATTAGATTTGAAGCGTTTTCACACAATGCTGTCGATATCATGACCTGCAGTTTCATTAGTTGCGTCTCTCTTGACGGGACACTGTCTGATTGAAAAACACGGCATGAGACTAAAGGTGGCAACTAGTAATTTCTGCAGAAACTCTGGGGATGAAGGAGAATGTAAAGCACACCTTCTCTGCACGTACCCTGCGCCTTGGCGTATATCCGCGCAACAATACTGGGCTCTTATTTCTTCAGGGATCTATGTGATCTAGACTATATAGATATTGGCTGACTCAGGAACTTTTTTAAGGGCCTAAGGATGAGGGAAATTAAGGATCTTTGTTAGTACCGTGGTATCACAATGGACTTTGTGTCTGTTTTTCAGACTACCACATTAGCCGCATACGATACTTGCATTTCTCAATGTGCATCGAAAATACCTCTAGGTTGAATGTGGCGTTGCGTTCTTAACGCATTGGTTGGTGCTAGTGACAAATTGAAAAAAAATTCAGATAAGTGTGTAGTTGTGTTCCTTGACACTATCTCTGTCCACTAGCACGAGATGAGATTAATTTCTATTACCAGTGCTGATATCTTGCCTACTAGATTTTGAAACTTTGAAGGCGAACATTTCGATATGATCTTTTTGTCACTTGCATCAGTTTGCTTCTAACCTATCAATGGTGCAGGCGTTCTTCGATGCTATTCCCATCAAGTCGGACGGTTATTCACTCAGTTTATGTTTGTGTCACTGTCGCCAAGTGAAACCGTATGGTCATTTTGATGATGCCAGCCGGATGAGGTTTTTTGGCACCTTGCACCTTGAATGAGGGAGATTTGCTACTAGCATATGGTGGTGCAGGAAGTTGTTGTTGCGGCAGTATACCGCGGTATACTGAATTTAGAAATATTCAAAAGGAATTGTTTTATAGAAAAGAAAATACTATGAGTCACTTGACAATCTTATCCAGCAATGTGCTAGAAATGTTAACCACAACCAGAATTTAAATTTTGAAAATATAAGGAAATATTCCCGTCTTTTTCGAAACTTCATATCTGATATTTCCTGGCAAGGATATATCTGATTTTAGAATAATTTTTGTTTGAGGATCTGAGCAATTACATTAATTAGCAAGTGTATGATGTTTTATATTTTGATATTAAACAATAGACAAATTAAAAAGATCCCCTGAAAAGAACTGCGTTAGAGCGCTTTAGTATTACCGTTTTTTTTAAATGAATGCCTATGAAAGTCCATCGGTTACTGAAAGATTTGCAGTCATAAAACACACGACATATAACATACATTCAGATAACCAATCACATTCACAATTTGCCGCCCATTCAATGCTACATTAAACAAGCAAAGATGTTGTAGGTATCTTCTATCAAGTATGAGCAATAGTTTACCTGTGTTCATTACTCATACGCACCATTAAACCACAAGTGAAAGGCGACATCCGAGCACATTAAGAAAATTTGATTTTCTCCACAAATTGATTAACTATTGCATAGCATCATGTGAATTGCAAATGAACACAAATAATTCCATTTTGCGAATACACAAATGAAGTTAATATCAATCTCCACACACACACACACACACACGGACACGAACACTGTCACAGGCGGATGCACAAACTCTTACATTACGTTGACCATTTCGCTCATGTTGATGTCCAATGGAATTGGTTACGAAATTGTTTATTGTTTCTAAAATCTCGGCTCTCTATATGTGTGTATGGAGTTTAAGCGAACACGACAAGGTATATCCGTACATACACACACACACACATAAACATACTGTATGAGCGTTTGCCAGCCAGTGAATTATTGAGTTTGATTTAATGCTATTTCGCCTATTTTGATTTTGTTGTTGTTATTGTTGGTATATCTACAATGACATTATCTGGCAGCAAATGTTTCAAACGAACTTGTGTATGTGTGTGTGTGTGTGTCAAAGTGGTGTCCATGCACCATGAGATATTAGCAAATATTGTTAGTGTATGCATTAAGTGAGTGTGTTAGTGTTGGAACTTGTATGTGTATGTGTGTGAGTGTTGGCGTCTGCATATGAATTTGTCTGTTAATATTAACCTTATTACTTACATACGACGATGACGACGGGGCTGTTAAAAGTGTTTGTTTATGTTTCTGTTTGATTATTTTTTTCTAGTTTCATTTTGATTTCTAGATGCTAGAGTGTTTGTTTGTTTGTTGTTGTTGTTGGCATTAGCTGCTGGATCTGGGACTATATACGTTTATCATCGCGATTCAGGATATATTGTATGTAAAAGTATATCTTGTGTTATTTGTTTTTTTTTTTTAAGATTTTGGTTTTTGCTTCTGTTTTTCTTTTATTTTGGGAGGATATATGTTCAGTTCAGTTGGCTTTTTTGGGTTATCTCTGTGAGTGTGTGTGTCTGTGTTGTCACTGTATTATCTTACTTCTGGTAGGGATGATTTACATCGGGATTACGCAATAATGTACTGTTTTGTGATACCGACATCTGCTCGTGATTGCTTAACATCTTCTCGGTCTCTTGACGACTGTTGGCCATAATGCGGCGTATTGTGGGTGCGCAGGGTGTACGTCATAGCCGTGTGTCCTGCGCATGTTCATGTCAAACTTGACCATGGGCATTCATATGCATTGCTTCGGCGTCGGTAGGTGGTGTGCCGGCATTCATTTGGGCACTGGGATAATACTGTAACGAGGCACAATTTAAGTACTGTATTAATGTTAAAAGAGTTGTTACTAAAAGCGAACGTAATTTAATTTTTATTCAATAAAGTGGTGAAGAATACGGGTGTTATGTATTTAAAATGATGTAAAAGTGAAAATAATGAGGATAACAATGTGTTTTATAGGTGTAGTATACTTATTAATTATAATACTTATAATACCTTCATCCCTCTGAATGAGGGTGCAACAACTGAAATTTAAGTACTTTGGCATATACATTCTAAGCTATGCAACAAAAAGTATTCAAAAAGTCGACATATTCATTATTTACCTAATTGTATTTCGAAATTTCTTTATTGATTGTCCTGGGAAAGGACTCTTGTTATTCAAAACAACTCTGTCATCACGACCAAAATGCAAAACTGAACCCTTTTTAGCGTCTTCCATGTTTATGAATATCAAAAACAAAATATTGAAAATTTTGTCGTAAAAACATACATTTTTTGGGTACAACTTTTATAAAAAACTATTGAACTGGGTAAATAACGAAATTTCACTGACTTTGAAATATGCTGATTTAGAATTTTTCCGTACATTTATTAAAACAGTCGGACAAATCATACCATAGAAAAACAAGTAAGACAATTATCTTCGCGAAGCTCAGTGATAAAAATATTAAGGGCATTCACGATCATAACTCTTCTTTCACAACCCCAAAAAGAATAAGTTTGCATGAGAGGTGAGATTATTTGTGCTCCTCTTAAGACATAACTTCCATTTAAAGGATACAAGACTGCATACAAAATTTCAGCGCCATAGCATTTAAAATACGGCTGTAATAGCAGGGTCGGACCTCACAAAGGAGGCGTTTGTATAGGGGGTGGAAGTAGTCTGAGCCCTATCTTGTTCACTTTACAACTTAACATCTGCAAAGAGGATAGAAGCTCGATAGCGCTTAAACTTCGGCTATAGTCGTAGGTCGGACCCCCCAAAGAGGAGGAGTTTGTATAGGATGTTGGAGTAGTTTTTTTGCCCGATCTTGCACAGATCCCCCGAAAAGGAGTAGTTGTATGGGAGGTGGGAGTAGTTTTAGTCCGAGAATAGAGACTGCACAAAAAAGGACTGGGAAGGGGAGTTTGTATGGGATGTAGCAGTAGTTTTTGCGCTATCTAGCTCCTCTTGGAACATAACTTCAGTTTTAAGGATGGAAGACATCATGTCAAATACGGTTGTATTAGCAGAGTCAGACACCCAAAAAGGGGGCGTTAGTATGGAAGGTGGGAGTGGTTTGTGCCCTACCTTGCTCATCATGCAACTTAACTTCCGATTGGAGAATAAATGGTTACATACCAAATTTCAGCTCGATCACTCTTAAACTACGCCTATAATCGCGGGGAAAGAGAGA